>SJYQ01018570.1:27201-74137 GCA_006410935.1 Redunca redunca
GTGTCAGACTTTATTTTTTTGGGCTCCAAAATCACTGCAGATGGTGATTGCAGCCATGAAATTAAAAGACGCTTACTCCTTGGAAGAAAAGTTATGACCAACCTAGATAGCATATTCAAAAGCAGAGATATTACTTTGCCGACTAAGGTCCATCTAGTCAAGGCTATGGTTTTTCCTGTGATCATGTATGGATGTGAGAGTTGGACTGTGAAGAAGGCTGAGCACCGAAGAATTGATGCTTTTGAAGTGTGGTGTTGGAGAAGACTCTTGAGAGTCTCTTGGACTGCAAGGAGATCCACCCGGTCCATTCTGAAGGAGATCAGCCCTGGGATTTCTTTGGAAGGAATTATGCTAAAGCTGAAACTCCAGTACTGTGGCCACCTCATGCAAAGAGTTGTCTCATTGGAAAAGACTCTGATGCTGGGAGGGATTGGGGGCAGGAGGAGAAGGGGACGACAGAGGATGAGATGGCTGGATGGCATCACTGACTCGATGGATGTGAGTCCAAGTGAACTCCAGGAGTTTGTGATAGACAGGGAGGCCTGGTGTGCTGCGATTCATGGGGTCGCAAAGAGTCGAACACGACTGAGCGACTGAACTGAACTGAGGACAATGGTGAGGCATGGAGTGGATTGCCAAGGCCAAGTTCATTCTGGCTTTCTGATCCAAAAGTTGTATTCGGAACTGTGTTGAGTGAACGTGTTCGCAATGCTGCACAAGGAATATGCATTTTCTTTTTGTTGAGTTAGTTGCACTCTCTTACTCATAACCATCAGAGCTTTTCCTTGTCTTATCACTGAGTTGTTATGCATACTTAGTCACTTCAGTCGTATCTGACTCTTTGCAACCCTATGGACCGTACCCAGGCAGGCTCCTCTGTCCATGGGATTCTCCAGACAATAATACTGGAATGGGTTGCCATTTCCTCCTCTAGGGGATCTTCCTGACCCAGGGATCGAACCTGTGTCTCATGGCCCACCTGCATTGGCAGGCAGGTTCTTTACCACTAGCACCACCTGGGAAGCCAAGGAACATCTAGGAAGCCTAGGAACATCTAGGAACATCTCAAAAAAAGAAGAGGAGGCTCTGGTCTGCCAGCTCCATAGCTGGGGTCCTCAGCATTACCCTAAAGGGATTACATTTGTAATTCAAAACAAAAAACTAAGCATACCTAGAAAACCTCATGGGAAAGGATTTAGAAAATGTTAGCAGAATGAAAACTAAAACTTGGGAGTCAAGAACTAGCTTTCAGTACTTACTGTGTGGCCTTGAATTTTAAAGAGGATCAAGCAAGTTTTGTGAAAGTACTTTGCAAATTCTGAAAGGCCTTCAGAAATGCACCTGGACTTCCCAGTTGGTGCAGTTGGTAAAGAATCTGCCTGCCAATGCAGGAGACACAAGAGATGGGGGTTCAATCCCTGAGTCAGGAAGATCCCCTGGAGAAGGAAATGGCAACCCAGTCCAGTGTTCTTGCCTGGAAATCCAATGGACAGAGGAGCCTGGTGGGGCACAGTCCATGGGGTCACAAAGAGTAGGACGTGACTGAGCAGCACACACGCACACACGCACACAAAGCATTGTTCTAAGTCCTCAGAAATACAAAAATGCTAGCAGACATAACCACAGTCTCCACAGATGAAATATATGCACGACATGGTATTTTAGCAGTGGATTGATATTCCTTATTCATTCAAGATTTTTTGCTTTTCTTACCTGTACTTCCTAATTTTCCTTTACTGTACATATGTTGCCACTTATTGCTTATGCACTGGGGGAAAGGCAATACTGTAAATGTTGACATGTAACAATATCATAAAAGTTAACATAAAGACCTTCTTTGATTAAAAGACCAAGAAATGAAATATTTGTCAAATTATATATTTTAAACATATTCTTTTAATGTCTAATATTAATTTAGTAATAAAACTGCCTCACCTTTCCTATCAAAAAAAAGTTCCCATATACGGTAAATAAGGCCCACCCCCAGGCAAAGATAAAACAGGATCTCTTCCCTTTGCCCACCCTCAAGCTGCCCCTGAAAACCTCCTCCAACACAATGAGCAAGCCCAAGGGGTGCACCAGGGCCCTCTGTCCAGGATAGGAGACAAGAAGCAAGGAGGCAACTGTTAGCACAGTTATTTTATTGCATCCAGGACATCAGAGTCCAGACCACTCCTGATTTCAGCTCCAGTGACTCCTCCTTCCATTCCTCTTGGTTTTACCCTCTCCCTGGAATACACTTCCTCTTCTCCACCTGCAAACTCTTATTCACCCTTCTCAACCCAAGACCCTGAGGGTCCCAGGCAGCACTAATTATTCCCTCCTCAGTGTTTCCCCTGACAGTTCATTTGATAGTAAAGCCTTTACCATCCTGCATTAATCCACAGGGCCCCATCAATAGCCTGTGTCTGAGTAGAGGCCCAAGAAACACTGAATGGATAAACACTGAGTTGTGAACGAGGGACCCAGGAAAGAAGATGGGAACAGGATGAGGGGGATACAGAGTCCAGTGATAGGAGGGTGGAGCTCACTGGGACAGTGACTGAGAGCTGTGGGGCACTGGATGGGATCCATTTCCACCTGGCACAATCTTCAACCTTTGGGGGTTCTCTGGAGCACCCAAACTCCAAGCTGGAGTTCAAAGAACCTTAAAGTCCTGCACACAACAGAGGGCTGTCCTTTCCCAAGGGGATCTGGGTAGAGGGCACTGCTGATGCTTCCCCTGTCCCTCAGCTCAGATCTGACTCTAACCTAAATCCCAACTTCATCCCCTCCCATATAATCTGGAAGCCCCAAGCCAGGGTCTTGGCCCCAGCTGATCCCCCACCCTCACCCCTAAGTGAGGGGAGGCAAAACCAGGGTGACACACATCTTTCTCTTTCCCTCTCCCAGGGTAGGCAGCTGGGGCAGGCCCAAGAGTAGACCCCAGCAGCTCCAGCCAGTCCTCAAATCCAAGGACTGGCTAGTGCTGCCCTTGGCAGCTGAGGCACGCACAGAGAATCACCGCGGGCCGGACACAAACAACTCACCCATCTGGAGCCAAGATTCCCATCTATTCCCATCTGTTCCCATCCGGACCTTTGGGCCCCCACTATACCTCCCTCCCTACCAGCTGCCACCCCCTTCACTGAGTCTTCCGATCAAGATCAAGTTTGCGCCGTACCAGCTGGCTCAGGAGGAATGCGGTGAGGATGCTGCTGCCTACGGTGAGCAAGAAGAGGCCGGAGAAGTTGTGGGGCCAGCGGGTGTGCAGAGGCTCATAGATGGACCGCCGGGCCTCATAGTCCAGTGCCACGGCCTCCAGCTGGGCAAGTGTGCACAGTACCAAAAAGACATGGAAGAGCTGGTGGCCCTGCCCGAAGACATGGCAGCTGCCAGGGAACCAGCGCTCAGGCATGAAGGCAGAGAAGAAAGCCGCAGCCAACAGAAAGAAGACCACCTGGCATTTGTGGTAGAGAAGAGCCGGGTCGTCTGTGGCAGGGTCGGGAGACACAAGGATACGGTGCGCCACGGGGCTGATGTCCAGTGCGTAGGCCAGCGCGGAGGGTACCTCCTGGCAAGTGCGGCCCAGCAGGCCAGGCTTCTGGATGTACTTGTTGTAGCAGGAGCCAGTGCAGGAAAGCCAAGCAAGAAAGGCAGCCATGGGCAGGAAGATGGTCTGCACTTGGGCGTGCCAGGCGGGCTCAATGGCATAGTAGAAGTGTGCCAGGGCACTGCCAAACTGGTACACGGCCACACCCACGTAGTCCAGGAAGAAGAAGCTGTAATGCCAGAACTCGGACTTGGCCTGCAGGAGGTGGGCCAAGGCACTGAGGGAGAGGTAGGTGAAGGAGGCGAGGACGATGATGAAGAGGGGCAGGGCATGCGGGTCTCCCCAGAAGTCCACAGTGCCCACAAAGATGGCAAGCCGCAGCAGCAGCACCAGGGCGGCCAGCAGGTGGGTCCAGACGTTCACTGCCTCATTGTGCTGCTGGAACAGCGTGCGGAAATAGAAGCGCCAGGTCCGATGCAGCGGCCGGTAGCCCACGTAGATGTACGGCTTCCAGAAGAGGGGCGGCACCTCGGCTCGATCCACGGTGAACACAGGCTCTGATGGCACAGACGGCTGAGGCTCCTGGTGGACCTGCCGCAGACCGGGCAGGAGGTGGCTGAGCTTCTGGGCCACCATCGTGGCCATGGCCGTGGGCTGGGCAGGGGGCTGGAAGAGAGAGGCCAGAGCAAAGTTAGGGAGCTGGTGTCCTCACCAGCTGCCCCGTGAGCAGCAACTGGGGGGTTGGGCTTTGCTGCCCAGTTCTTCCTACCTCTTCCCTACCCCCTTATCCCTACTCCGAGTTAAAAAGGAGCAGAGTTGTCCTCAGGGAGAGCTCAGCTCTGTCTCACGATTCTTTTGCTCCTTGATCTATCCCAAGGGCCTAGAATAGTGCCTGGCATGTAGAAGGTGCTCAATAAATGTTTGAGGCAGGTGCTACTTAAAGAGGCTCACTATGTCAGCCAACTCCTTTCCAGTCCAGGCTCCATACAGCAGCCCTCGTTGTTTTCCTCCCGTGTTCATGCTGCCATCAGTACTCACACAGTGGTGACAATGTCCTTGCCAAGAACAGATCTGCTACCTCTACTTCTAGCTTCTTCCAAATGGCCTGGGTCTCCCACTAACCCTCCATCACCCTACATGATCTGGTCCCTACTGCCTTTCCCAGCTTTAGTACTCAACCACAGCACTCATCACACCCAGCCACAGCCTCATCAAGCCCCTGGACCTGCTGTTTCACATGTCTGTAGCCCGGGTAAGTTGCTCCCTCCATCTGAGACATT
Source organism: Redunca redunca (assembly GCA_006410935.1). Lineage (NCBI taxonomy): Eukaryota > Metazoa > Chordata > Mammalia > Artiodactyla > Bovidae > Redunca > Redunca redunca. The sequence continues at coordinate 32,014 of SJYQ01018570.1, forward strand.
TACCTCATCTTGCCTGTCTGGCAAGCTCCTAGTCATTCCTCAAAACCCATTTCTTCTGTGATATTTTCCCGGGTTTCCTTCACCCCCTAGTCCTCTGACGCTGACCCTTCTACTCGAATGCCTACTGTCCTTTGACCATTATAACACTTCTTATAGGCATTTAGTTGTTAATGCAAGCTCCTCCAGGGTAGGCTTATTTGTCTTATTATTTTGTGAACCCCTGGTGCTTCGCAGGTAGCTGGTGCTCATTTTCATTCATTTCATGCTTGTGGAATGAAAAATCAGCATAATAGCATCCTGATAATACTTCGTAGCCTTCAAGGCCCAACTCAAAAAGCCACTTTTCCCTCTGCAAGTCCCTAGTAACAACTGACCCTATAAAAACAGCCCTAGCCACATCCCTGCTGAAAAGTTCCTGCCTCCAGACCTTCCACATTGCCAACCGCAAATAAATCCAATCTAACCCCTCACCCTGCATTCAAGACCCCATGACCTGCTCCCATCCTCATTTCCCACCTAACCCAAATGTAGACCCTGTGCCAACTTCCTTTCCCTCTACTGAAATCCTTTAAGACCAGTACAAGCTGCCACCTCCTTAATGCCCCCTCACGTTCCCCCGCGGAAGATCTATAATGGATTATATAAGTTATCATTTAAAACATATTCATTCATTTATTCATTTAGCAAACACTTACTGAGCTCCTTCCCTGCCTCATGTCCTGTGCTGGGTCCCAGAGTGTGGGGTGGGAGGAGAGTGGAAAAGAATTTGATCCTTGCCTTCAGGAACTTCATAATATGGTAGAGGTTATAGAGAGGAAACCAAAGCATAGCAAATGCTCACACACCATGTGCTGTGTGCCAGACAGTGTCTTAAGCAATTTGTGCATATTTGATTCATTTAATCAACACAACACCCTATGAGATAGGTGCTATCATATGTCCATTTTTCAGACAAGGAAACTGAAGCACAGAGAAGTTGAGTATCCTGCCTAAGAAGCAGTAGAGGCATGATATAAATTCAGTTTGCAGTCTTTTTATTATTATTACTATTATTTTATTTTTTGACAGCACTGCACAGCATGTAAGATTTTAGTTCCCCAGGGATCGAATCTGCAGCCCCTGCATTGGAAACGTGGAGTCTTATCCACTGGACCACTGGGAAAGTCTCTCAGTTTGTAATTTTAACCACTTCGCAAAACTGCCCTCTGCAAGACAAGGCGGCAAGTACTATTGATAATTTAATAATTATATACTGTTTTTGCCTGATTGCTGCTACTGCTAAGTCACTTCAGTCATGTCCGAGTCTGTGTGACCCCATAGACGGCAGCCCACCAGGCTCCCCCGTCCCTGGGATTTTCCAGGCAAGAACACTGGAGTGTGTTGCCATTTCCTTCTCCAGTGCATGAAAGTGAAAAGTGAAAGGGAAGTCGCTCAGTCGTATCCAACTCAGCAACCCCATGGACTGCAGCCTACCAAACTCCTCCGTCCATAGGATTTTCCAGGCAAGAGTACTGGAGTGGGGTGCCATTGCCTGATACTAGTTGCTTAATTCAGGCTAATTATTACTCACTGTGCCATTCATTAAATCAAATATGTATGGATAAACTATCCAGACAACTAGCTAGACAGACAACTCCCCTCCCTCAAATTCTCCCCAAGCTTAATGGACGCAGCAACCAAACTTACTCTGTTCATCATTCATCAGATATTTACTGCAACTTCCTTTGCACCAGTCGTTCTAAAATGCAGGAAATCTGGGCAAGATAAAGCACTCAAGTTCTCCACCATCAGCAGCCCCATGATCACCCACAAAGCCCCAATAATTTGCACATAGTCCAAGCAAACAGAGGGTGCTTGTTGTCCAAAGGCAACATCAAGCCACCCCCAGCCCACACTCCACCTCACCCCCAGCCTGACTTGCATCCCTTAGTTCCTCCTGAATTACATTATGGAGTCAGCTCTGGCCTCTGACCTCTGACCTTTCCCAGCCTGGTAGGGAAGTAGGAGTTAAATAAGTCATTACACCACTGCATGGGAGGCGCTACAACAGGGGAGTTCAAGAGTCTTGTACGTTACATTCCAAGATGGCCTGGCAGGCTTAGGAATCAGACCCTGCTGATGAACCAAGTCATCAGCAAGACCTTGCTAATGACAGTAGTGAGGCCACTTCTGTGCAGAGCACAAGAACCCCCCGGCCCACTTGCTGGTTGAATCCACTTGCCAGAACTGGATTTCTTCTCCTCCCCGAGAGACAGGTCTTTAGCCTCAACAGTCTGGCCTCCACCCTTGTCTACAGCCTTGTCTTCCCAACTCAGAACCTCAGGGAACCAGAAAAGGCCTCTGAAAGCATCTCATGCAGTTCCTTTGTTTTACCTTGAGAAAACAGGAGCCCAGAGACAGGAAGGCTTTCCCGAGAGTTGCCCAATTCAGCTAGCTTTCCATTCCACCATGAGGACAAAGGCCTGGGAATGACGACATGCAATAGTGCCTCAGTTCCTGGCTCCCTAAACTCTGTTACATCCAGTTCAAGGCTCCATACCCACCCTTAGAACTTCCCAAGTCCTAAGAGCATATTAAAAGATCAGAGAAGGCCTGCGCCAAAGAAGCATGCTTCACTTTGTTGAACCTATTGGGTTGGCCAAAAACGTCGTTCAGGTTTTTCCATAAGATGTTAATGGGAAAACCCAAACACTTTTTGACCAGCTCAATACATTTGCCAAGCTTACATGACCAAGGATTTCCTTTCCCAGTAATGATTTTAAAGCTAGCTGAAATGTAGTAAGAGTTTACTATATGCTCACTCATAGCCTGGTGGCTCAGCTGGTAAAGAATCTGCCTGTAATGCAGGAGACCTGGGTTCGATCCCTGGGTTGGAAAGATCCCCTGGAGAAGGGAACAGCTATCCACTCCAGTATTCCGGCCTGGAGAATTCCATGGACTGTATAGTCCATGGGGTCACAAAGAGTCAGACACGACTGAGCGACTTTCACTTTCTTACTCATAGCCTTGTTGCAGCTCTCGTAACTAGCCTGTGAGGTAGGCAGAGAGAGGTGAAGCCAGGATCTGGACCCAGCCCTGTGACTGCAGAGCCCAGATACTCTGAGCCACTCCTGTTGCCCTGCTTCCTGTCACAGCCAACCACATCCCACAGAACCACTTCGGAAAACGCTGTTCTAAAGCAGGTGACCAGGTCCTTTCCTGCAAATTGCTTCCTTAGGCTTCTAGCAACTGACTTGCATCCAAGGACCTCAGTCTCACCCAGTTACCAGCACCCTACTCTCTGTACCAGTGAAGCCTGGCTCGCAGCCACCTCCTCGGGGGGTGATGGCTCTCACTCCCTGTCCTCCCCTCCCCCACACACAGTGGACTCTGAGCGCAGAACTCGGACACCAGATCCTGGGATGACAGAGGTCTAGTCACCCTGTTTCCTTTAGACCTCAGCCAGCAGCCCAGTTCCATGTGAGCAGCTCTATTTTCAGGATTGGTTCTCATCTCCTGACTCCATGAAAGGGGCCCTGGATCCAGGGGAAAGAAGCAGGGGCAGGAGTCTAGCATGACCAGAAGGATGAGGGTGGACACCCAGAGGGCAGGCTCAGGGCATCCTCTGAGTAGTTTGCCCACCCCAGTCTTGTTCCAGGCATCCCACCCCAGTCCAGTACACCTTCATGGCCCTCCTCCACACTCAGTCGCTTCAGCATGTCCAGCTCTTTACAACCCCATGGACTGTAGCCTGCTAGGGTCCTCTGTCCATGGGATTCTCCAGGCAAGAATACTGGAGTGGGTTGCCATGCCATTCTCCAGGGGACCTTCCTGACCCAGGGATCGAACACTGGAAAGCAGGTTCTTTACCACTAACACCACCTGGGAAGCCTCTGGACCCCCTCCAAGTCTCCCTAACTGCACTAGTTACCTAAGGGTTTCTCTTGAACACTAGGGCTGATGACTTCTGCTACAGAACAGAAAAAATTCACCAGATGCCAGGCACTGGATGGCACTTCCACAGGTGAGGGTCACCAGGGGTGGGGCTTCCAGGGACTGTAGGTGTCTTGTGTGATGTCACCAGAGGGTGGGGCTAAAGACCACCTCCACCCTCCACCCTCCCCTCTATTACCACTACTACCTTGGTCAAATCCAGGCTAAACTCTGCCCCCACCAGCCAGGCCTCAGCTATAGAAGGAAGCTCATGGTTAACCTCTGCATGAAACATTTGGGGAGACTGAGAGCTAGCTGAAATGCTGTGACTTACCCAAGATCACACGGCAAGGCAGGCAAAGCTGCGCTGAGACCAAGTTTTGAGGGCCTGGTTGATGGATATCAGGCAAACTTGACCGGCTTCTGTCCCTTACTCAGTGGGAATCAGAATGGAAGGAAGTTAGGAATCAAGGAGAAAACAGATACTATAAAGGCTCATGAAGAAGATGGACTTCAGGTTCAGACAAAGCAAGTTGACTTCTGATTCCATAACACACTAGCTGTGTGACCTAAGACAACTGACTTACCGTCTCTAATCCTCAGCCCCCTCATGGGAATTTTAACATTATCTACCTCATGCGGCTGCTGGTAAGTCGCTTCAGTCGTGTCCAACTCTGTACAACCCCATAGATAGCAGCCCACCAGGCTTCCCCGTCCCTGGGATTCTCCAGGCAAGAACACTGGAGTGGGTTGCCATTGCCTTCTCCAATGCATGAAAGTGAAAAGTGAAAGTGAAGTTGCTCAGTTGTGTCTGACTCTTCGCATAGACTGCTACAAATACGAAATCTATGAGAACAGTTTTAGCAAGTTTAGGCATTCAGTAAATGATTCCTATTATTAGTATCAATTATTAATTGTAGTAGTATTTGACATATTCCTGGCCTGAATATTAGTATTTAAAACATTCCCAAGTTGAAAAGTTTGCTTTGGGTTCTCTAAAAATATCTCAGTGCTCTTTTAGGCCTCAATATCTGGTTCCACTGGGTGTGGAGGCCTTACAAAATTATCTGTATCTCTTTAAACATTTACCTTCCTCTGAGGGTACATTTAGGGACCAGGACAATATGGCTGGAGTTTGGACTTCTGGGGACATTGACCTTATTTAATAATTAAAGTGTTCTTAGCAAAGGCCATTCAGAGTAACCTCTCTGGATTCACAGAGCCCTGAAGATTTGCACTTGCCCATTGACCCAAGAGAAGTGAAATCCCCAGAGAAAAGCGGCTTCAGCCCCAGCTGCCCCAGGAGCCCCATCCCTGAGCAGGAGAGTAAAGGTGGAAGAATGCGCTAGCCGGTAATATGTGGCCTGTCTTGCAGGTTTGGGAGCCTTCTGGTTTGGCTGAACTTCAGAACTGGGATCTCCATGGCCCAAGTGGGACATCTTTTTGTCTTTTTAAGTTTATTTTACTTATTTTTGATTCTGCTGGACCTTCCTTGCTGCTCGCAGACTTTCGTTGCTGTGAATGGTGGCTGCTCTCCATCGTGGTGTGCAGGGTCCTCATTTCAGTGGCTTTTCTTGTTGTGGAACACAGGCTCTGGGCCACCGGGGCTCCGTGGTTGTGGTGCGTGGGCTTAATTACCCTGCAGCATGTGGTAATTTCCCTGACCAGGGACTGAACCTGTGTCCCCTGCGTTGGCAGGTGGATTCTTAACCACTGGACCACCAGTGGGAAGTCTTCTGTCAGCCTGAGGATCATCTTCTTCTCCCCTCCCACCTCCTCAGCTCTTCCAATTCACATTTCCCTTTTCTAAACTTAAGGTCAACCTCCTCATCTGCTTCCTCAACCAAAGCTTGCCACCCCCAAGTTCTCCTGGTCTCCCCCTGATACACACTGTCAGAGAGAGGCTCCTTAATATCTCTGGAGGCAAACCAGCAGACCAGTTTGTGGGGATTAGGTGGTGAATGGGCTTTGGAGTGGGAGAGGCCTGGGTTGTACCAATCTCACAGATTTTACTCAATGAGTACTGTACACGGGGCGTGGAGCTGCCAGGCTGGGGGCATATGGTGAACGAAGCAGACAGGCTGCCTCATGGGGCTCACCCACACAAATGAAATACCCCTGAGCCCAGGAAATTAAATAAATAAAGCCCAGAGAGAAGCCCCCTGGCTGGTAATCACGGAGAACTGCAGAGAGCTGCTGCTCCCAGGGAGGGCAGCTGCTCACCTGTTTCCTCGGGCAGTTATTTCAAGACAAGCCAGGTCCTTGTCTTTATGTGAGGATGGGATTTCAGGTTTGGAACTTAACAGCTGTGTGACTTTGCTTCACCTCTCTGTACCTGTCCACTTAAAATCCGAGAATAATAATAGCTACCTCAAGAAAAACAAAGTCACCGATGCTGGATGTTGGCTCCGGCACGGCTTTGACTCCACCAGCTTTGTTGATTCTAGTCCTGACTCAGCTACTCAATCCTTGTGTGGCCCTGACAAGTCCCTTCTGTTCTTGGCCCTGTTTCTCCAAATGTCGAAGGACAGAATGCATTCTCCAGTGACTTCAAAGGGCCCTTCAGGCCCTAAGACATTCCAACAGTATTTGTTTTAGGCTTCAGTTCAGTTCAGTTCTTAGTCAGTGTCAGAAGCTGGAGCTTCAGCTGTGAACAAAGCAGTTAAAACACCACCCTCAGGGAACTAATAGCCCAGTTAATTAACAGCTAAAGGGTAACACCTAAGGGTATTCATACCCTGCCCTCTTGGAGTTTAACAGCCTGTGTGTTTAGTCGCTCAGTCCTCTCCGACTCTTTGCCACCCCATGGACTGTAGCCCACCAGGCTCCTTTGTCCGTGGGATTCTCCAGGCAAGAATGCTGGAGTGGGTTGCCATTTCCTTCTACATAACGGCCTTACTGAATAGCATCTATTATAAGTATATTTGATTATAATTCTACTTCTTTTGCCTCCTTCCTGTCAAGCAAAATATTCATCTTTGCTTCTCTGGGCCCTGACAGTTCAGCACACTCTCTTAAAGACAACTTTATCTTGCCATGGAAGGCTAAGTTTAACCTCATTAGATAAAAATAATTAAGGCCAGGCCAGTGTGGTCCTGACAAGGATAACACAATATGGCAGAGCCTGAAATATTATTACTAAGACTAGGCACTAACAGTTATCACCTACAATGGCTTTACACACATTTCACCTCTCCCTCTCAGCAACTCTGAACCTGTGGCTACCCTGGTGTCACAGCCCCGGAGGGAGGCAGGATGACAGAGCATGCCTATCTTACTCCAAAACCAGTGCTCTTGCCCTTCATCCACTGTGGTCAACCCCCAGGCACCCAGTGGGTGGCCACAGATTATTCAAGCAAAGTTTCCATCTCTGGCTGGCTTTTTGATATCTCAGCAACTAGGTCACCTCCCTCAGTGCAAACCAATTCGCCAGTTCCTCCCACTGAGTTTAAAGAAAAAGCTCCTCTATGTCTTCCAAAACTGAACAGAAACCTCTTTTGTTTTTTGTAACTGCACTTTGGGCCTCCATTTGTACTGAACCGTGTGATCAGAATGAAATAAATCACTCTTAAAGAAATTCCTCTGTGGGTCTCAGACTCACAACTGCTCTGAGGACAGGGAAACACCTGCTGGAGGAAACCAGGCCCAGGTGAGCTAGATACAATTGCCCAGGACATGGGGACAGAAAAGGGACCTGGGTTTAGAACTGACCAGTTTCCCTACTGACCTCTTGGCAGGGGAACTAAGCTGGGGAAAAGCAGCCTCTCACTAAGGGCCCCGCGGTGGTACAAGCCCCAAGATGGGAGGCTGGGTCCCTCTCCAGTGTCAGGGACATCCACCTAGGAGCAGCCAGGCCCTGAAAATATATCACACTCAACTCCCCAGTCTTGGTCTGACCTGACCTCTCACTCCTGCCAGGCTTAGTTGGGTAGTGGTGGGCGGATGCTCCAGCGAAACCTCTGGTTTCCCCATAGGTCCTCAAAGCCTATAGTCTCGAGACAAGTGCGTCCCTCAACGAGTTGGGGGAATCCCTCATGGTTTCCTGACACCAAAAGAGCCCCGATCCCAACCGACCTCCGCTCCTTTGGAGTGAGAGGCCCTCTGAGCCCCCTGGCGTTCTCTTCCACTGTTTCCGGTTTCCCAACTGGGAGTCCGTCACGCCACCCAGTTCCAGGTAGTCACACTCCCTTTCATCCCCCAGAATCTCCCCAGATTCCCCCTTCCGTGGGAGGAGAGTGGTTCGGGCCCATCGTCCTCCGACACTGCGGTCCTCCCCGGGGCCAGCTGGCCCCACCGCGCGCCCCCTCACAGGCGTGCTCCTCCTTGCGGCTCTGACGGCCTCGGGCCGCCAGTCTACTCCCGCTCCTCCCGGAGAGGCTCCCCCTCCAGCTCCGCTCCTCCTAATTCAGTCCCTCCGCAGCGGCGCCCCCTCCAGCTGATTCACCGTCAGCCTGCCGCTCCCAGCGGGAGATGCTCCCTCTCTGCCGGCGCGGTCCTGTGTGTCTCCCTCCCTCCCCACGTGCCTCTCGCCGCCCGCCACCCCCCCAAACCAAGACACCCAGCCCCGAGTCTCGGATGCACCCTGCGCCCCGCCCGGCCCCGCTGCCCAACACCCCCAGCTCTCTGGCAGCCGGGTACCTGCGGCCGAGCCGAACTGCGAGAGGCTGCCCTCGGCATCCAGGCATCCGGAGCGCAGATAAAAGGGGGCGGCCGGGCGGAGGCCCCGCCCCGAGTCGGAGGAGGACTGGCCGCAGACTCTGGGTTCGGGGCTCAGGACCCAGCCGCCGCCTGCCCAGGCCTGGGTGACCCCGCCCGCCCACCGAGCCGGCCCGGCCGGGCGCCAGCAGCTCCCCCACCCCCGCGCCCACGTGTTGCACACGGGGGCAAGAGGGGTCACCCACACCGGCGACCACAGCCCGGCGAGGTCCTGCGTCTTTGGGGCCGAGGGGGACTCGGAGGCCGAGAAAGCAGAAGTTGCTGCTCAGCTGAGGAGTCGCTCCCACTTCCGGCGACTTGAGCCGCAAGCTCCGGAGTCTGGACCTGGCTGACCCGAGAGGGAGGCGGCGAGTCGGAGCTGGAGCACCCGAATTTTCCAGTGAGAGCCCGCAGCCCAGCCCTGAAGCCACGTAAACCCACACAGCCCACCTCACTAGGCCGCCTGACCTTCCCCCATCTTCACCTCGCTGCCTGGGGAGCTCCGCCCCACCCCTGCACCTCTCTCATTCAAGTCCCCACCCAAAGCGCTGTCTTCAGGCAGGTTTCCCTAACATTCCCTGCTCAGCCCAAGACACACTATTTAGACTTCCATTAAAACACCTGCTTTGGCAATTCCCTGGTGGTCCAGTGGTTAGGTCTCAGCGCTTTTACAGCTGAGGCCACGAGTTCGGTCCCTGTTCACGGATCCAAGTTTCCACAGGCCTTTCCATGTGGCCAGACAAAAGCCCGCTTTCTACTCCCTGGTGTAACATCTCCCTGCAGGAGAGGGAGTACCCGAAGGGTAGGCTACCCCTGCCCCGAGCAGGCCCTCAGGAGATACTGGACCAACAATGGCAGGGCTTGTCAGCTCCTCAGGTATGTAAAGATCTGGCAGAGTGGGGAGAAGCCCGGGCCTGTCTTGAAGCATCAGCCCGATGGATGGAACTGAGGGGAGACTGTCTGTGGGGGACACCCCCTGCCCTCAGGGAGCTCTGAGCCTATTCAGAGGGACAGTTGTGGGGCGAAGGCATGATGACAGAATCCAGGTTCTGGTGCTACCCCAACTAACCATGTGATCTTGGGCAAGTTTCTTTGTTCTCGGTGGGCCTTAGTTTTATTACCTGTAAAACAGAGCTAATAATACCAACCTGACAGGGGTGTTAGGAGAAGTAAGTAAAACTAAAGTAGATACGAAGGTTGTTTGTCAACTGCAATGTACTAGAGGAATGTACATTTCTCTTTTATAACAAAACCTGTATAATTGAAATAGGATGAAATAAGTCTTTACTTCTACAGGTTCAGACAAGCACACAAGAATTACTTAAAATCTCCATTGCTCTTATAGCTAGGAAAAGTGCATAGAAAATCTGATCATTTAGAACAGGTAGGGTATAGCAAATGAAAAAAGTAAGGACATTATAGAGATTACATTCTACATGATGAAACATATTCTACCATAGCGAATAAAAACTTGAAAGGTGATCTGGATTTAGTTTCCATTTGTGGAACACCTGCTCTGTCCTGGACTTGTTTGTTTTGTGTTGTTTTTATATCTATTTATTTATCTATTTGGCTGCACCAGGTCTTAACTGTGGCAAGCTGGATCTTCGATCTTCTTTGCAGGATGCATGTTCTTTAAGTTGTGGCGTGTAGATTCTTTTTGTTGCGTCCTGCAGGATATTTAGGTGCAGCATGTCAGGTCTAGTTTCCTGACCAGGGATCGAACCTTGGCCCCCTGCATTGGGAGCAAGAAGTGCTCACCACTGGACCACTAGGGAACTCCCTGGATTTGTTTTTAAAGCTATAGTTTATTAAGCTCTTGCCATGGGCAAAACTACCTCCTTTGATCCAGATAATCCTATTAACTCATTTCACAAATTGGGAAATTGAGGCTCAGAAAGGAGACATGAGGCTGTTAAATTCTCTCATTTGGCCTCATGCATTCCTGCACATTGAATGTGTTGCTCCCCATCTTATGGCTAGAAAACATGAAGCCCAGTGAAGAGAAATGACATATCCCAGGTCTCATAACTCAGGGTATATTTAGGGTCTGGGCAGGAGATTCAGGAGACACGGGTTCGATCCCTGGGTCAGGAAGATCCCTGGAGGACAGCATGGCAACCCACTCCAGTATTCTTGCCGGGAAAATCCCATGGACTGAGGAGCCTGGTGGGCTACAGTCCATGGAGTCAGAAAGAGTCAGACACGACTGAGTGACTGAGCACGCACACACACGCACGTGCATCAGTGAACCTGTATTTGTGCTTGGGGGAGAAAAACCACTTAATCAGGAAACTTGGCTTGGATATTTGAGAGCTGAATGATAAAAATAATAAAAGTAGAAACAGTGATCAGTCATGACGCACTTGCCATGTGCAAAGCCCATTAGACACACTGTAAGTCCATGGCGGGGTGCTGTCATTATCTCTGTTTGCAGATGAGGAAGCATGCTCGAGAGGATCCTACTTGCCCAAGGTCACCCAGTTGCCTAGTGGCAGACTTGGATCCAAGTCCAGCTCTTAGCTGCTACACAGTACTGGTATCAAAGAGTGGAGCTGTGGGGCCAGCATGCATCCTTCCCTGCCCTCTGCTCCGACTCCTTCCAGCCCAGGGAGGGTGAGAGCAGCCCCAGGACAGCCAAGGGCACCTCCCTCCCCTGCGCTCCCCTGGCTCAGGCCGCCTGGTTGAGGCCCAGTGACTCCACTGCTGCAGGATCCCAGGGCCCCAATAAGCCTTTGAGCCCCATCCCTGGAAAGGGGAACAGGTTATTCTAGAACCTGTGCAATATCTACCTGCCCTCCCAGGTCCTGGGCTCGGCCCTTGAAGGAACAGGAAGACTGGATTTCTGGGCAGGCCTAAGGAGCCAAAGGCCTCAGAGGTCGGGCTCTGAGTGGGGAGGCCACCTGAAAGGGCTTCAGTGGACTCGAAGTAAGAGAAAGGATGAAGGGGGCGCCTGAGCTGTCTGAAACACAGTCTTTTTTGTTTGTTTGTTGATATTTATTTATTTACTTGGCTGTACTGGGTGTTAGTCGCGGCATGCAGGATCTAGTTCTTTGACCAGGGGTTGAGATTATGGTCTTGAGTCAGATTCCCCGGGTTCCAACTCTGGCTTGGCTATGTGTACGAGTCAGGAATAGCTTTAACGATGCTGTGTAACAAACCATTTCAAAGTTTGGGGGCTTACCACAAATTTTTCTTTACTTTCTTTTATTTTTCTCACCTATTGGCAGGGGGATGGAGTAAAGAATTGAAACAGACTGATAGTTGGCCTTTATCGAGCAGTCCCTCTGTGTCAGGCTCTGTGACATGTCACATGTATTATTTCATTTAATCCTCATGCCAACCCTATATGGTGGGTATCAGTAGCCTGTTTGAGAGTGAAGGAGATACATAACTTGCTGGTAAGTGGTAAAACTAAGATGTGAATCCAGGTAGAACACACTCATGTGCCTCACGGCTTTGCTGCCTCAAGAGTTGGAACCCGGGAAATCTGACTCAAGACCATAATCTCAACCATGCTTGGCTGGCGCATGGGGAATGTGATGCAGGAGGGACTGGCTTCCTACAGAGACTCTCTGTGTCAAGGCCACTTGGGGCGAGTCTTACAGTATGAGGAGTTTCTCCCCAAGCCCTGGGGAGGGGAAAGAACTTTCAAGGCAGAGGGAACAATATGTGCAAAGGCGCAGAGGCGAGAGTGGCAGGGTAAGTTTAGGGGATGGAAAACTAAATATAGGGGACCTGGTGGCAGCAGAGGACACTGGAAAGGCAGGGGTGTTGGTGATGCTAGAATGCAGGGAGTCAAGGCAGGACGGCTTCAACCCTGGGGGCAGTGGGGAGACGAGTTAGAGAGAGGGTTTTTTTCTGATGAGAGCTAGGTGGGATGGGATGGCTTTCTTCTCATTTCAAGCCTAGTGGAGAAGGCAATGGCAACCCACTCCAGTACTCTTGCCTGGAGAATCCCATGGAGGGAGGAGCCTGGTAGGCTACAGTCCATGGGGTCGCAAAGAGTTGGACACGACTGAGCGACTCAGGGAGGTGGCTTCAGGGAGACCAGTCAGAGAGGGAGTGGGCTGGACTCTGTGGCTGGTCTCTAACTCTTACCTGAGGACCCCAAGGGGTTAGTAGCAGCAGAGGAAGGGGCAGTGGGAGGAGGGAACTCCACTTGTAGGTGAGCAGGTCATGGGTCTGTGCTGCCCTCGACCAGAACTGGGTCAAAGGAAAGAGTCAGCCTGGGGCAGCCTGCAATCCCGCCCAGAGCGGTCTCCAGAAATGGCCTAGTCCCTCAGCAGAAGGAGGCTGGAGGTGTCCTGAGATGTTTTGGGAACAGGGCAGGTTCACTGTAAGCAACTGGCTGGTGGATGCACTTTGTTCTCAGCAAGGGAGGCAAGGGATCGCCAGGTGGGGGGCCCCCGCAGTGACCATTCCGTGTGGCAAACACAGGGGTGGCCCAGGCAATATCTTCTTGGCCCACCAAGATTTCAGCCTCAGCAATGGCAGACTGTTCAGAACGTGCTGACCCCAGCCCCACTCCAAGCACCCACCAAGCCTGCCTCTCTTTTCTGGCTTCAGGGCTCTCTTGGAAGCTCTAGCTTAGCCTGCCAGCTGAGCTGCAGACTAGAAATGCAGGCGGCCAACACCCTGGGAGCAGCCCTCACCCACTGGTGTGTCAGAGCCGTTGGAGAAAGCCCCAGGCTCCTGTCCAAGAGAAGACAGCTCCGAAGGGCACTGTCTGCAGGGCAGACCGGCAGACACCTCCTCCCTTGTGCTCGGCCCCCTTTCTGGTCTCTGCCCACTCCCTCCCTTCACTTCCAGTGATCGCCTCCCAAATAAACTATCTGCACTTAAGTCTCTGTTTCAGGCTTTGATTTGGGGGAAAACCAGACCAGAGCTTCCAGGAAAGCAGACCCACCCACAGGAAGAAAGAGTCAGTTTTAAATCTCTGCCAAGCCTGGGGTTTTCCCTCTGGCTCAGCTGTTAAAGAATTCACTTGCCAATGCAGGAGACTCCAGTTCGATCCCTGAGTCAAGAAGAGCCCCAGGAGAAGAAAATGACAACCCAACTCCAGAATTCTTGCCTGGGAAATCCCACGGACAGAGGAGCCTGGCGGACCCCAGTCCATGTGGTCCCTAAAAAGTCAGACGCAACCCAATGACTATACAACAATAACAATAACAGCAAACCTGAAAGTAAAAGTGTTAGTCGCTCAGTCGTGTCAACCCTTCGCAACCTCATGGACTGTAGCCCGCCAGGCTCCCCTGTCCATGGAATTCTCCAGACAAGAATATTAGAGTGGGTACCCTTTCCCTTCTCCAAGGGATCTGCCCAACCCAGGGAGTGAATCCAAGTCTCTTAAGTCTCCTGCAGATTCTTTACCATCTGAGCCACCAGGGAAGCCCAATAAACCTGGAAAGCAAGAAAACTAGCTCAGCACAGACGGCTAAGTCAGATACTTCCTGATCCTATAACTTGCTGCGGGAAGGGGTGCAGCCTCATGCAGCAGGCATAAAGGAGCCAGTCATGGTGCCACCCTGGCTCCTTTCCTACTCCAGACTCAAGCTGCCAACACATCCCCATCTCTTTGACTTTGCACCGGATGTTCCTTCTGTCTGAAGCTCACTTTGCCCCAGACAGGACCTATTACTTAATTTCTGGGGCCCAAACAAAAATGCAGGGCTTTGTTCAAAACTTAAAAATTTCAAAATAGCAATAGCAGAGTATTAAATCAAGCATGGGACCCTTCAGAGCACAGAGCCCCACGTGACTGCATGGGTTCCATGGCCATGAGTCTGGGCCTGGCTCCAAAAAGCTGAATGTCTGGCTGCCCCTTCCTTCACATCTCTACTTAAATGTCACCTTACGAGCGGAGGCTTTCCCTGACCACTTATATCAACTGGCACCCAATCCTCAACAGCACCCCTGTCCCACGTAGTACCTCTGATAATCCACCCCAGTCTCATTTTCCTTCTGGACACTCAGCGTGCCTGCGGAAAATGCTAGGTGGCATTTCAGGGAGCTCCAAGGAACTCTGGTCCTTTATGTCTCAGCACAGAAAGAATTACATGAAAGGCAAAGCCGTAGATCAGTGGTTTATTAGAATAGGATGCTTATGAGGCTTACAAGTGGGCAAGTGCTGTGCATGGAGCAGTTAGTGGGCTACCGTTTTATAATTAAAGGACAAGTGGGGAGGTGAAAAGACCACCTTCTTCCTCATTCACCCTTCCATCATCAGCGCCTTCTCCAGGTTGGGCAGGGGAATTTTCTCGTCCCTACAGGGTCAAGCCAGGGCTGTCATGGCACAGTGGAAAACTAGTTCTAGGTCTCAGCACAATGAGAGTCTTTGCTTTGAAATGTCACCTTTCCCTAAGTTACTGTTTGCGTGTGTGTGTGTGTGTGTGTGTGTGTGTGTGTGTGTGCAGCGAGCATGTCCTAGGGGGCCATTAACTGAGCTCGCTGGGCAGGATGTGGGTCTCACGGCACCACCTTTACCGTCTGGGGCCGTGTCTCATGCTTCCGCTGCATGCACTTTATGCCAAGTAACCTGCTTGGCTCTGTGGTTAAGTAATCATTAACTTATGCAATTGATTTACTATTTTATTGTTGTCTTTTCCATTAGACTGTAAGCTCCAGGGACTTTGAATCTGAGTAAGCTCTGGGAGTTTGTGATGGACACGGAAGCCTGGGGTGCTGCAGTCCATGGGGTCACAAAAAGTCAGACACGACAGTGACTGAACTGAACTGAATCGTTAACTTTCTTTCTTGAGTAATCATTAACTTACAGGGGTCTCCTACACCTTCTTCTCCTTTTTTTTCACTTACAATTCTCTAGTGGGGTTAACTATTTAATTACATACTTTGTCCCTTTTCTCTGTCCCTATCATTGCCATACTGATGACCCGAGTCACCCGTCCTTTCTGGTCCCTGCTATTTCTGAACTGGAAGAGTTCCTAACACATAGTAGGTGCTCAACAGAGGTTAATGGAGTGGAGGGAGGGAGAAAAAGAGGGAGGAAGGGGAAAGGAAAGATGTCTTCATTGTGGAGCAAGCCTGGGCTGGGAGAGAGGTCTGAAGTTGTGACTCATTTCTTTCAAATTACTGAAACTATTTCATGACTTATGTGACTGGAAACTTTTAAAATCTGAGAGCGTCCAGTGAAGTCATGGAATCTGCTCTTGGTTTCAACCAAGGGACAACAAGGCCCAGCTGCAGAAAGTGTCTTCACAGGCAGTGGGGGCAAAAAACAAAAATGTTTTCTTCAGTACAACATTTGCCTGTGTGCAAGGATTTTTGTAACTTGAAGTCCTAGAACCAGAATTATCAGATCAAAGGGGATTTTGATAGTTATCACTAAAGTACACTTCTTCACATTGGACTAATTTACACTTCCACCAACTGAGTGTGAGTCAAACCTTTGATGTTTGCCAAAGTGCTACATGCAAATGGAATCTTGGTTTTCTTTTGCTTCACATTTCTCCTATTATGAGTGAAGCTGAATATCCATTAAAACACACTGTGATACTGTGATTTATTAAAAGAAATACATTTGATCTTTGGCCCCGTTTCTGACATAGAGCTTCTGAAATCCTTGTCATGTCCTAAGTGATGCGGGCACTAGGAGCATCTCTTGTTCTAATATTTATCTTTGACCCTGTTCCTGACACAGGGTTTCTAAAACCCTGTAGCAATTTAATCAGACCCAAGAAAGGGGTTATTGGAACCTCTGACCCACAGCTGCTTGGTCAGGAGCACAGGTGATAACCTAAGCTTGTGACTGGCATCTGAAATGGGAGAGAGGGGTAGTCCTGTGGGACTGAGGTCTTAAACCTGTGGGATCTGATGCTGTTTCTGCGTAGAGAGTATCAGAACTGAGTTGAATTCTCAGAAGCCTTGCTGGGGCTGAGAATCGTTCAGTGTTGTGTGGGAGTTCGCCCCTCCCCCAGCTCACATAGACATTGGGATTGGGTCCAGGAATCCAAAAGTCACTTTGAGTTTTATTCATCTCTTTGTCTGTGGCTGTGCTGGGTCTTCACTGCTGGGTGAGGGCTTTCTCCAGTTGCAGCCATGGGGGCTGCTCTCTAGCTGCGGTGCATGGGCTTCTCCTGGCGGTGGCTTCCCTTGTTTCAGAGCACGGGCTCCGGGCATGTGGGCTTCAGTAGCAGCACGCTGGCTCTCCAGTTTCAGCTCAGGCTCAGTTGCCCCAAGGCATGTGGGATCTTCCTGGACCAGGGGTCAAACGTGTGTCCCCTGTATAAGCAAATGGATTCCTAACCACTGGACCCTCAGAGAAGTCCCAAAAGACACTTTTTAAAACAGAAACAATTCACCCCAAATCCACTCCTTTAACACTCTGACTTTAACTTCCTTAAGTTTACAGCCGATTTTCTGACATCTTTTTCATAGTTTTAGACAAGACAGTCCATGGGGTCGCTGAGAGTTGGACACGACTCAGCGACTTCACTTTCATGCATTGGAGAAGGACATGGCAACCCACTCCAGTGTTCTTGCCTGGAGAATCCCAGGGACGGCGGAGCCTGGTGGGCTGCCGTCTATGGGGTCGCACAGAGTCGGACACGACTGAGCGACTTAGCAGCAGTAGCAGCAGACAAGACAGAATTTAATGTTCTACTTTTTAGTTTCATTTATCTTTTTCAACAAATATTTATCGTAGTTACAAATATTTATACCAGTCAGGATGAGTTAGGTTTGCTGCAGTAACAACAACACTATCTTAGCAGTTTAAAGCAGGTTGTATTTCTTGCTCATTCTACGTGTCCATTGTCAGTGTCTCCATTCCTTGTCATCCTCACTCCAGGGCCAGGCTGATGGAGCAGCCTTGAGGTGCATCCAGCCACCTCTGCAGAGGCTAAAGTACGGAAAGTTGCACAGTGGCTATTAAAGTTTCTGCTCAGAAGTGACATATAGCACATTCTCTCATGTTTCATTGGTTAAAGCAAGTCACATGGCCACAACTAACTTCAGGGGGTAAGGAAGTGCAATAGGAGAAGAAACAACTATTTGGTGGTCAGCATGAGTTGCTACCACGTGCAGCGTCTAGTCCGTTTCTGGCTATCCGCTTAGTCTCGGGAAAAGGGAGATGAATTCAGTGTTGTTCCTATACTCAACATTCTCCATGGTCAGAATGATACTTCTGGGGGAAACACACAAAAGCCACTTTTAATAATCCCAGAATAGCTCATTGGTAGAACAGACCATAATGTGCTTAATCATTTATCAAAAGCCTACTCAGGATATTTGTTTTTTCCTTTCTTTCTCCTGTGCTTTCAGCATTAAAATAACAACCTAAGTATCGATGGATGAACGGATAAAGAAAATGTGGCATATATCTATATACAGATACACATACACACACAGCATGGAATGCTATTTAGCCATAAAAAGGAATGAAATCTTGCCATTTGCAACAATGTGAATGGACCTTAAAGGTGTTATGCTCAGTAAAATAGGTCAGACAGTGAAAGACAATGACTGTATGATCTCACTTATGTGAATAACAACAACCAAAAAAAAAAACAACAAGCTCATAGATACAGAGGAAAAAGTGGTGGTTGTCATAAAGAGGCAGTAGGGAATGGATGAAGTGGGTGAATCAGGTCAAAAGGTACAACATCTCTAATCATCTGGGTACAAAATAAATTACTCATAGGGATATAATATATCCTGGCGTGCTGCAGTCCATGGGGTCGCAAAGAGTCAGACACAACTGAGCGACTGAACTTGACTGAACTGATATAATATAGAGCATGGTGACTATAGTTAGTAATAATGTATTGCCTATTTGAAAGTTGCCAAAAGAAAAAAATCTTTAAAAGTTCTCATCATAAGAAAAAAAAACTGTATGGCTATGTATTGTCACAGATGTTAACTAGACTTGTTATGATCAGTTTACAATATATGCAAATGTTGAATCATTATGTTGTATGCCTAAAACTAATATAATGTTAGATGTCAATAATACCTCAATAAAAATTAAATAAAGGAACATTGCACATAATGACATCAAAACTAAGTAAACAATGAGGAATAAAAATAGTTCAAGCTTGAAAATATGTGGGTTATTTTCAAATATCTTTTGATATTCATTTCTAACATAATTCCACAGTGATAAGAGAACAGACTCTGTATGATTTCAATACTTTTAGACCATGAGATTTTTGCACCTTCTTTTATGTCCCTGGAAATGTTCCAGTGTCTCCTAGTTTATAATCTATGGGAATTTTGCATCCTACTGTTGTGTGAAAATTGTATAAATCTTGATTATGTTGAATTGGTTCATAGTGCTTTTCAGGTCTACTATATCCTTCTACTTCTCCGTATACTCATTCTATTAATGAATGTTAAGAGTTTTTGAGAATATGATGTTGAAACTCCAACTAAAAATCTTAATTTATCTACTTAAAAAATAATGGCCATATATAGTGGAACTATATGTAAACTTGTTCTGTAAAAATAAAAAGATCTGTTCAGACTCTCCAAAAAAGAAAAAAAGAAGACTATTTTAAAGGAGAGTCTAAATAAAACCATATTTTCTGTTCTCAACAATAAATAGAAATTATCATGAAAAAATAGTGTAAGACTTATACAATGAAATCTATAAAATATTGCTGAAAGAGGTTTTAAAAGATACAAATATATGGAAAGACAATCTATGTTCATGGATTGGAAGACTCAGTATGGTTAAGACAGCAGTTCTCCCCACATTGATCTATATATTCACTTCAATCCCCGTCATACTACCAGAAAACATTTTTTGTTTTTCTTGCAGAAATTGGCAAGCTGATCTTCATCCAACCTCCAAAGCTGTTCCTAAAATATGAAAATACATTGAATGCAAAATAAGTGAAACAATTCTGAAAACGAAGAATGAAGTTCAATTCAGTTCAGTTGCTCAGTTGTGTCCGACTCTTTGCGACCCCATGAATCGCAGCACACCAGGCCTCCCTGTCCATCACCAACTCCCAGAGTTCACCAGACTCGCGTCCATCAAGTCAGTGGTGCCATCCAGCCATCTCATCCTCTGTCATCCCCTTCTCCTCCTGCCCCCAATCCCTCCCAGCATCAAAGTCTTTTCCAATGAGTCAACTCTTCGCATGAGGTGGCCAAAGAATGAAGTAGAGGATTTATATTTCATGATTTCAAAATATAGTATCACACCATGTAACCAAAACACTGTGGTACTGGCGTAACAACAGATATATAGATCAATGGAACAGCACTGAGAGTTCTGAAATAAACTCTTACATTTATGATGATTAACTAAAAAGATAAGTCAAGACTGGGAGAAAAATATTCCTAAATATCATGTATCTGCTCAAGAACTTGTACCCAGGATATATAAAGAACTCTTCCAACTAAATAAAACAATAGATAATTCAATTTTTAAATGGGCAAAGTGTTTGAAGAGATATTTCACCAAAGAGGATTTACCAATGGCCAGAAGCACTTGCGAAAATGCTCAGGCTCTTTAGTCATTGTAGGAATGCAAATCCAAACCACAGTGAGTTATCACTTCACTAGAAGTGATGCTATAATTCAACAGAAAGAAAACAAGTGTCAAGGATGAGAAGAAATTGGAACACTGTTCATACACTACTGATGGGAATGTAAAAATGATACAGCCACTTTGGTAAACAATGTGGCAGTTCCTCAAAGAACTTCATGTGGAGTTGCCTACATATGACCTAGCAATTCCATTCCTAGGAGTCTACCTGAAAAAAGTGAAAACACATGTCCACACAAAGACTTGGTGTTCAGGACACGTTTAATTTTCCTACTTGGAACTAAGAGACCTCAGGTATTTTTTACAAACTAGCAAAGTCTGGCAGGGCCCTTCAGAAATAGGAGCATTTCACAGCTACAGAAACTGAGGCTATGTCCAAAAGAACTGAAAACACATGTCCACACAAAGACTTATGTGGAAATGGGAATTTCCAAAGACAAATGGGAATTACCTGGTGGCCCAGTGCTCAAGACTCAGCGCTTTCACTGCTGAGGGTAAGGGTTCAATCCCTGGTTGGCGAAGTAAGATACTGCAAGCCCTACAGCCTGGACAAAAGAAGGGAAAAAAAGAGAAGAGAGAGAGAGAAAAAAAAAACTTATGCATAAATGTTCAAAGAAGCATTTCCCCAAAGTGGAAACAACCCAAACATCTATTGATGATGAGAAGGTAAGTAAAATGTGGTATATCCATGCAATAGAATATCATTTAGCCATAAAAAAGAATGAAGGCCTGGTACACAGTACAACATGGATGAACCTCAGAAACGCTGAGCTCAGTCAAAGAAGCCAGATGCCAAAAACACACACTGCATGATTCCATTTACATGACATGTCCAGATAAAGCAAATCTCTAAGACAGAAAGCAGATTAGTGGTTTCCAGGGCTGAGGGTAGGAACTGGCGTGAGAGATCTCTTTAGAATGATTGAATATCCTAAAATTAGATTGTGATGATGGTTGTACAACTCTATAAACTCACTAAGCCATTGAATTATACACTTAAAAGAGGTACATTTTATGGGATGTAAATTATGTCTCAATAAAACTGTTAAAAATAATGTGACAATTAACCTTTACACAACAAATTTAATTTTTTCTTTAATTTTCTTGGTATGAGAGATCATTTTTCAGCCTGCTACCTGACCTCCTGAGGTTGTTTCAGACTTTGTGCTCAGAACATATTTAATTTTCCTGCTTGGAAATAAGACAACTGAGCTCGTTTATACAAACTGGCAAAGTCTTGCAGGGCCCTTTAAAATCAGGGGCATTTCACAGCTAGAGAAACTGAGGTTCAGAGAAACAAAGGCTCTTCCCACGGCAGCATAGAAACTTGGCAACAGCTCCATCAATGACCAGCAGAAGACTGATTTAATAATACAAACTCCAGTCACTGAACAACCGATCTGGCTTCAGCCTGGCACAGGCAGCCCCGTCGTGTGTTCTTGCCATCCCCCCTTTAATCTTTCTGAAGATCTTGCCCCAGCCTGAGATGCTTCTCCAGCCTTTCCTTTTCGGGTATACAAGAACAGTCTCAACTTCTGGGTCCCCAAAAGTCCAGTCCTATTGTCCATTAACATTATCATGTTCTTTTGGGTCCAAAGCTTCCCCTCTCTAAGTCAGAGGAGGAGATAGAAGTAGAAGAGGTATTCTTTGTCTAGTGTGGTTGTGATCGGGGTTTAGTGCTTCTGGGCAGCTGGTATCCAAATGCAGACTCTGTCCTTATGGGGTGCTTCTGTGGGTTCCCAAGAGAAAGCCCTACCAAAGCCTCGTGCTGCACCCCAGGCAGGGTGGTGGCTCTGTCCAGTGGATCCCTTCGAGCCTCCACCCTTCTGTTTCGGCACCCCCTGTACCTCTCCACTGTGGGTGCCTCGCCCTGGGAGGAAGCGCCCCTGGGCAGGGTCACAGCCACCTTCCTTTCCACTTTCCACCCACAGAAACCATTATGCTTCCCTACCATCTGGGCAAGAGCAGCCTAGCCCCAGAGGAACTGGGATGCAGAGCTGCTGGGCCCTCTCCATATATCAAGCAGGATCTTTGAGCTTTACAGAAACGACACGGTAGGCGTTCCACACTCCCCGCTCAGCCTCCCTTCATAGCTAAGTAAACTAAGACCCAGAAAGAGCAAACAGATTCAGAATTAGAACCCAAGTTTGCCTGACACCAAAATCATTTTCTTTCTTCCGCACCAAAGTTCCTATTGGCCAGACTGAGGTCACTGTCATCATTAACAGTAAATATTTAATGAGTACTTGGTGGTGAGACAAGTCAGACCACACCGTTTAGTCGGACTGGAAGCCCAGAGTAGGGCAAAGAACAGGAGCAGGAGGGGGAGAGGTTTGCTCAGCTGAAATCTGGCCTGAGGCCCAGGTCCCTGTGCCCAGAGTAGATCTGGATCGAAAAAATAAATATCACCGTGTAATCTGCAACCTAGGGACCCAGGGACAGGAGGGGGAGGTGATATTAATCAAGGCCGAAACAGTGGTTTCCACACTTTGCTGCAATGGAATCACCCAGGGATTAAAAAAAAAAAATTCTGATGACTGGACCCCACCCCCAGACTTTCTAATTGAATTGATATGAGAAGCAATTAGGGCAATAGGATGTTCAAATGGGTTGTAAAGTTGGTGGCAGGGACAGGATATGTGGGGTGGAGGGCCCGGGGGACTGGAGGTCTCTCCAGAGGAAGCAGCAATATTATGGCCTCGGGTTCTAGGGCAGGGAGTTCAGGGCCCAGGGCGCTGGGCTGGCTCAAAGTGGCCCTTGGGAAAGATTAGCTGGAGGACTCTGGGAGGGAGGGAAGGAACAAAAGAGAAAAGAAGCAAAAATGCAGTAAGAGTACTGAGTTGAGTCCATTAACTTTCTGTGTGACCTGAGACAAATTGCTTCCCCTCTCTGGGCCTCAGTGTCTCCATCTTGAAAAGGTGGGGACTGAACTTGATGATGGCTAAGGGTCCCTCTGGCTCCAGGGTTGGAGGACGTTGCAGACCCCGGCAGGCTGGAGCTGGTGTGAGATAGGCCTGGATAGAGGCCCAATCTGCAGATCTGCAGAGGATGCTGCTGAATACTAGGCTGGGCCTGGGCAGGCACGAGGTCCACGAGAGAGGTCCTCCACAGCCCCTCCCTGGACTCCCTGACCACTCCATCAGGCTGCTGGAGGTGGCTCATGGGAATTTCCTCTCAGCCCCTCTAGCTCAGGGAACGTGGCTCAGTGTCAAATGGAAATGTCCACTCTCCCTCTGACAGCTGGTGGGAGACATGTGCATTGGAGCTGGAGACACAGAGACCTCACGGCAATGACGGTGGGGGGAGGGACACACCTGGTTATAGGCCATACGGGCTTCGTCAGTGGCCCAGGCGTCTTCCATCAACAAGTGTTTATGGAGTAACTCACCTACAGCATTCACCATACTGCCAAAGAATGTTCAAACTCCCACACAACTGCACCCATCTCACACGCGGGCAAAGTAATGCTCAAAATTCTCCAAACTAGGCTTCAACGGTATGTGAACCAAGAATTTCCAGATGTTTGAGATGGATTTAGAAAAGGCAGAAAAACCGGATATCAAATCGCCAACATCCATTGGATCATAATAAAAGCCAGAGAATTCCAGAAAAACATCTATTGCTACTTCATTGACTATGCTAAAGCCTTTGACTGTGTGAATGACAACAAACTGTGGAAATTTTTTAAAGAGATGGGAATACCAGACCACCTTACCTGCCTCCTGAGAAACCTGTATGCAGGTCAAGAAGCAACAGTTAGAACTGGACATGGAACAATGGACTGGTTCCAGATAGGAAAAGGAGTACGTCAAGGCTGTATATTGTCACCCTGTTCAGTTCAGTCGTGACCCCATGGACTGCAGCAAGCCAGGCTTCCCTATCTATCACCAACTCCCAGAGCTTGCTCAAACTCACGTCCATCGAGTCAGCAATGCCATCCAACCATATTATCCACTGTGGTCCCCTTTTCCTCCTGCCTTCAATCACCCTACTTACTTAACTTATATGCAGAGTACATCAAACGAAATGCTGGGCTGGATGAAGCACAAGCTGGAATCAAGATTTCTAGGAGAAATATCAATAACCTTATATATGCAGATGACACCACTGTGGCAGAAAGTGACGACAAACCAAAGAGCCTCTTGATGAAGGTGAAAGAAGAGAGTAAAAAAGCTGGCTTAAAACTCAACATTAAAAAAAATGAAGATGATGGAATCCAGTCCCATCACTCCATGGCAAATAGATGGGGATACAATGGAAACAGTGACAGACTATTTCCTTGGGCTCCAAAATCACTGCAGATGGTGACTGCAGCCATGAAACTAAAAGATGCTTGCTCCTTAGAGGAAAAGCTATAACAAATCTAGACAGCATATTAAAAAGCAGAAACATTACTTTGACAACAAAGGTCCATATAATCAAAGCTATGGTTTTCCCAGAAGTCATGTATGGATGTGAGAGCTGCACCTTAAAGAAGGCTGATTGCCAAAGAATTGATGCTTTTGAACTGTGGTGTTGGAGAAAACTCTTGAGAGTCCCTTGGACAGCAAGGAGATCAAACCAGTCAATCCTAAAGGAAATCAGTGCTGAATATTCATTGGAAGGACTGATGCTGAAGCTGAAACTCCAAAACTCCGGCCACTTGATGTGAAGACTGATTCACTGGAAAAGACCCTGATGCTGGGAAAGATGAAGGCAGAAGAGGATGGCAGAAGACGAGGTGGTTGGATGGCATCACCGACTCAATGGACATGAGTGTGAGCGAGCTCCAGGAGATAGTGAAGGATGGGGAAGCCTGGTGTGCTGCAGTCCATGGGGTCGCAAAAAGTCGTACATGACTGAGCGACTGAACAGCAAAACCTACTGTGTTCTGGGCCCTATTCCAGGAGCCAAGGACTTAGGACAAGACAGACACCTGTCTCCTAACAGGGGGATGATAATAAGCATGAATGCTGTGAATACAACGAGGGAAGGTAAAGAAAAGACTGTGGTGCTGGGGGCAGGGAGGTGGCTGTTTTAGGGAGGGTGACCAGAGAAGGCCTTGCTGCGGATAAAGCAACTTTTGTGAGATTACCAAGGAACAGCAAGTGCAATGGTTGCCGACTACCCACGGTTTCCCTTTCCTGTTTCCCATCACAACCACGACCAACCAGATAAATTTGTAAATAAATTTTTAAATAACAAATGACAAAAATAACTCATACATTTTAAATCATGTGAGGTTCTGGGTCATGTGATGAAATCATCACGCGGTCCAGTTTGGTCCTGGCCAGGCCTAGAATCATCCCTCTGTCCAGCACATCCCGCCAGTTCCTCACTCAGTAGCCACTTGGGTTATAGAAAGATTGTTGGGGGATGCAGTGTTTGTGTTCAAGTCACCATTATTTTACGTAGTAATGGCCCCAAAGCGCAAGAGTAGTGATGCTGACAATTCAGATATGCCAAAGAGACAAGTGCTTCTAACTGAAAGGGTGAAAGCTGTGGGCTTAAGGAAAGAAAAAAAATATATATATGCTGAGGGTGACTGGACCTTCTCTCCATGGAACTGTGAAGAAGGTAAAGAAATCTGTGCTAGTTTTGCCATCGTGCCTCAAATTGCAAAAGTTATGGGTACCATACATGATAAATGCTTAATTCATAAGAAAAACACATGGGACTTGCCTGGCAGCCCAGAGGTTAAGACTCTGCGCTTCCAGTGCAAGGGGCACAGGTTTGATCCCTTGTCGGGGAACTAAGACCCTACATACCCCATGGCACAGCCACAAAACATGGAAAAGGCATTAAATTTGTACAAAAGGAACTTTTGAGAGAGAGAAACAACGTTCACATAACTTATTACAGTATATTGTTATAATTGTTCTTGTTATTGTTTAGAAGCTAAGTCGTGTCTGACTCTTTGGGACCCCATGGACTGTAGCCCGCCAAGCCCCCTTGTCCGTGGGATTTCCCAGGCCAGAATATTAATTCTAATTAATATTAATTCTTCCTCACCCAGGGAGCAAACTGGTGTTCCTTACTCTGGCACGTGGATTCTTCACCACTAAGCCACCCAGGAAGCCCATAATTGTTCTACTTTATTTTTATTGTTGTTAATCTCTTACGATGCCTAACTGATAAGTTATACTTTATCATATGTTTGTATGTATATGTAGGATAAAAGATAAAACATCAGCTGTGTAGGTAGCGTTCCATACTGAGGTTTCAAGCCTCCACCAGGGGTCTTGGAACATATCCCTCACAGATAAGAGGGGACTTCGGTACAAAAGCCCTGAAGCAGGGCCTTGGCTCGCATGTTGAGGACAGCAGGGGAAGGGTAGGTGACGGGATCAGAAGGTTTCCTGCCA
This sequence comes from Redunca redunca, assembly GCA_006410935.1. NCBI lineage: Eukaryota > Metazoa > Chordata > Mammalia > Artiodactyla > Bovidae > Redunca > Redunca redunca. Next base: position 58,480 of record SJYQ01018570.1, read on the forward strand.
AGCAACTGGACCTCGCGTTACCAAGGGCGACCTCCTTTCCATCAGAAGCTCAGCCCTTCTCCAGGAAGGAGGTCGAGGACACAGCGGGCCTGTCTCCTGCCCCGGGTCCAACTCAGTACCCCCACCCCCTGCTCTCCCCCACATCAAGTACCAGTTCCCTCCCAGCTGTTGGAGTGAAGTCATAGCTTCTTCTCGTCAGAGCCTCGACGAGGTGTCTCCCGAGTCACTGGCAATCAAGCCCAGACACTGGCGGGGGCGGGACTAGCCCTCACTCCGGGCCCCATGTGGCCGGCACTGCTCCGGAGCCCACGGCCATCCTGGTGGCCTGGACAGGGGCTCCCGGGAGGGTACCACCTGGGCAGTAGCACCTGTAAGGGGATGTTGGACATCTCATGCCTGACCTGGGTCATTTTCTCTCTTGGTCTCAGAGCTTGAGAGCAATGTGAAGCCATGGGACAGGGGATGATGCCGGATCTTCCTCGTCAGCCCAGGTCGAGGGAGCCCTTCAGGGTCAGGACGGTTCTTTTGCTCTGAGTTCATCGCTCACATATCTGTTCTGTCCCGTGTTCATCGCAATGCTCTGGGGGCATCATTCCTGCTAAAGCCAGCTTTGCATGTGAGGGTGAAGGGCCAGACAGCAGTGGCTTCTTCCATGCGGATGCAGCTGAGGTGGCAAAGGCGTCAAACAGCGCTGGGGTGAAGAATCTGACTCCAGGGGTCACGGGGCTGCCCTGGAGGATGCACTATAGAGGGGCTGGGGCAGCAGTTGCGGGGACTGGTGTGGAGGCTCCCCGAAGGATCCTGGAGAGTGATGGTGCTGGTCGGGGGAGTCGCGGAAGAGGAGGTGAGAGAAGCGGTGGCCTGGCATCCAGGTGTCTGCCTGGCTTGTCCTTCCGCTGTCCGGTCATTCAACCGCCCCCTCCCTGCATGGAAGCCCACAGTCATCATTCCTGCTTCCACTGCTCATTCCATCAACAAGTGTTTATGGGGTGCCCAGACAGGTCTGACCTGGACCCACCTTGCCTGCCACCCATTGGTGGCTCCCCAGTCAAGCCCAAACCCCTTGTCCCGACTGACAGCATCTTGCATGGCCTCCCAGACTCAGCTCCCTAGTGCCCCTCCATCTGCAGTCCAATCACCCTCACATTGCCACCTTGCCTCTCTCAGTCCTCCACGTGCTGTTCCTTTGTCTGAAACACTCATTGCTGCTTTTTTTTTTTTTAACCTGCCCAACTCCTACTTCTCCTCTGATCCTCAGCTCAGATGTGGACTCCTCCAGGAAGCCCTCCCTGACTGATCCCCGTTACACCAGTCTGATTGGTTCCCTTTTCTGTTCTTCTGTTGACTCCTCTGATAACTAACATCCATCACACTGTGATGCATATTAATTACCCGTCCTCCTCCTGGGCTGTGTGTGTTTAAACTCAACATGGCTCTATTAGCTCTAGTATTCAGTGACATTCAGTGAAAAGCCACAAAACAGCAGCTTGAACCGGTAAAAGGATTAACTGGTCTCACAGAACAAGAACTCGGGGCCGGACAGTCCAAGACTGGTGTGTGAGCTCTCGAGTATAACCACAGCCTCAGGCTCTGTCTACCACTCGGAGGCAGCCATCTCATAAGGCTTTTACCCTCAGGGGCTCAAGGTGGATATTGTACCTCTAGTGTGGCGTTTCCATTCCAGGCAGGAAGGGGGAGGACGGGAAAAAGGCAAAAGGTCGGTACTTCAAGAAAAGTTCACCAGCTTTCTGTTACAAGGAAGGAGAGAATGGGTACTGACAGGCAGTCAGCAAGGTCCGCTGCGATGGCTAGATGGACTCCTTGCTGCTTCCCAGCCCACAGCCCCCACGTATGTTCCATCTCCAGACTTCTTCCCTGGAGCAGATGACACCTCCACTCAGCGGCCCAAGTGAAGCACTCAGGCGTCATCCCTTACTGCACGGCCTGCATCCAGCCCGCCAGGGTCCTGCTGTCTCCACTGTGACTCAGATCCTGAACCCAACTTTGCCTCTCCTTAGGCCAAACTTCCCTCCTATCTCCCTCCTGCACTCCTGATCACTTTACATCCATTCTCTTCTTCACAGTGGTTCAAGGCTCCTTTATAGACAGAACCCCATCACATCCCTAGAGCCCCTAGAGGCTTCCCATTACGCAGAATATATATACTGCATCCCTCCACCCTGGCCCACAGGCTCGCATGGCTGGCCCCTGACTGCCTCCCTGCAGCAGACCCTCTTGCTCTCCCTGTCTAGCTGAACAGGCCTTTTGCACACCCTTTCCTCACACCTGTGGGCTCTTGCCTTTGGACCTTTGCACAAGCTGTTTCATGTGCCAAGAATGCACCATCCCCTGCCCATCCATACGAGGAGGCTCCTCACCCTCTGCCACAGGTCACTGCCTATGACATCACCCCTTTCATTTTCTCAATGCACTCCTCATAAGCTCTCCTATTGTCTTTCTCCTCCACCAGAATGTAAGCTTTTGAGGGCAGGGACCCCATCTGCCTTGTGCACAGCCGTATCCTTAAGGCCTAAGACTGCCTGGCACGGCAGAGGATTCAGTGTTTGTTCAGGGAATAAATGAATGAATGAATGGAGAGGTTTGTTTGAGTGTTCCCTTAGAGGATCTTTCAGCTCTTAAGACATCTAAACAGGAAGGAGATAGAGGGTAGGGAACGTGATAACCTGAGATTCAAGTCAGAAATAGGAACCAGTGAGTGACCATCTTTCCACCAACATCCAAACCCTTCCCGCTGACTTCCAACCTAGACAGCATATTAAAAAGCAGAGACATTACTTTGTTAACAAAGGTCCATCTAGTCAAGGCTATGGTTTTCCAGTAGTCATGTATGGATGTGAGAGTTGGACTATAAAGAAAGCTGAGCGCTGAAGAACTGATGCTTTTGAACTGTGGTGTTGGAGAAGACTCTTGAGAGTCCCTTGGACTGCAAGGAGATCCAATCAGTCCATCCTAAAGGAAATCAGTCCTGAATATTCATTGGAAGGACTGATGTTGAAGCTGAAACTCCAAGACTTTGGCCACCTGTTGTGAAGAACTGACTCACTGGAAAAGACCCTGATGCTGGGAAAGATTGAAGGCGGGAGGAGAAGGGGACGACAGAGGATGAGATGGCTGGATGGCATCACCGACTCAATGGACATGAGTTTGAGTAAACTCCAGGAGTTGCTGATGGACAAGGAGGCCTGGCCTGCTGCAGTCCATGGGGTTGCAGAGAGTTGGACACGACTGAGCGATTGAACTGAACTGACTGCCCAAGTGATCCTGCCAGGCAGTGTCTCTGGGGTGCGAGTGAGAGCCTGTTTGGGGACCATATGGAGCCTGCCTGCTCCATTCTGGCCAGGAGATGACCTCACCATCTGGGGAATAATGTGAGAGCGCCCCCTCCTGGCTCAGCCACTAACCAGCTCTGGGGTCAGTGACTGGAAGCTCCCTGAACCTGTTTCCTCCGATGGAAATGGAATAATAATATGTATTATTAAGGATTCCGTAAGATGGAATATGCAAAACGCTTATACAGTGTGGAGCAAATAGGACGTGCTCAAAATTCCTTAACCACAAAAGGAGGAAAGAGAGATAAGAAAGAGTCAGAAAGGGTCAGAAAATACAGAGAGAAAGATGACAATCCAAAGAGGCAGGTAGCTGTAAACCAGGGGCAGCCCAGTCTGGCCTGCTGGGAGTTTGACTCTCCCACAAAAGATACAGAAATATAAAGCACCCAAAACTGTAGTACCCACTCCCCAAAACTGACTTTTGAGTTCTTCTGGTTCAACACTCTCCTTTTACAAATGTTCTGAGCCCCAGAAGAAACAAAAATGTCTCTAAGATGCCCAGAGTCAGCAGAAGAGCCATGCACGGAGGGATGGCAAGTTGGAGAGGAGTCGCGCAGGTGGGCCGGGGCAGTGGTTTATGTTTCCTGTTCTCCGCCGTCCAGAGGGAGAGGGCCTGCCCTCCTCTGTCCCCTCGGCCACAGCGGGGGGAAGATGGCAGACTGAGAAGAGGGTCACTGGGCAAGAAGGGACAGGGAGGGCAGGGGACTGACTTGTTCCCGCCCATGCCTGCACTAGGCGCTTCACTTAACCCAGCACAGACTCAATTCTCATCCGTCCTGCGAGGGATTATCCTCATTTCACAGGTGAGGGCACAGAAGCCCCCGATCCCTGAAGAGCTAACAGGGCTCCGTTCTGTGTGATTCCAAAAAGCTGCATCATGCTTCCGCCTGGGAATTGAAAGGCCTGGATTTGGGACCGAAACTAAATGGCTGTAACCTTGGGCAACGAAGGCACTGGCACCCTACTCCAGTCCTCTTGCCTGGAAAATCCCATGGACGGAGGAGCCTGGAAGGCTGCAGCCCATAGGGTCACTGAGGGTCGGACGTGACTGAGCGACTTCACTTTGACTTTTCACTTTCATGCATTGGAGAAGGAAATGGCAACCCAGTCCAGTGTTCTTGCCTGGAGAATCCCAGGGACGGGAGAGCCTGGTGGGCTGCCGTCTATGGGGTCGCACAGAGTCGGACACGACTGAGGTGACTTAGCAGCAGCAGCAGCAGCAACCTTGGGCAATCCTTTCTCTCCAGCCTCAAGCTCTTCCTCTAAACAAGGATAGGCACTGGTCACTGAGGGCCCTTCCAGCTGGAGCTGACATTCTTAGAATTCTGAACAACAGGCTTCCCTGGCTGAGTCAGGAGGAAGGCCTGCCAGACACCCTGCAGCTCTCTTCTGGCCTTCCTGCCCCCAGAGCACTGGGCAGCCGTGCCCAGGGAGAGCCCCTCATCCTGCCCTGGCCAGGCAGCACAATGCAGCCTCCTCTCCCTTCCAGGGTGGCGCCCATCCCCTCACACCTCCAGCCCAGGGAGCCTGGACCTCAGCCCCCATCACTCTCTGGGGCAAATCTCAACAGTCTGGGGAAACAAAACTAAATAATTTTCCCCAAATCTTCAAGGCTTTAGGGAGCCCACAGGTCAAGATTTAGATCAGGGCTTCTCCAACTAAAAAAAAAAAAGGTTTTAATTTAAGAACTTAATTTTTTATAAAATTAAATATACTCGATAGTGGTAATGGTTACAAAACATGGTGAATGTTCTTAATGCCACTGCAATGTACACTTAAAATGATTAGTATCGTACATTTTATGTTATGTATATTTTACAATAAAAATTTTTTGATGACAATAAAAAAAAGAAAAATGCTGGCCTCAACTTGGATAGTCTTCGACAGACCTTGTAAGGCTGTTATAAAAGTTCCTAAATGCTTACTTTCAATTTCTGTTCTTATCTCATTGCAGACCAGTAACATTTTATGGACTGGTAGCAATCCCAGGGCTGCTCTTTGATAGAACTGATTCAGGCTGCTCAGAGGTGGACTCTGGTTTTACAGTCTCTCAGGAGACCTTCCAGAAGGAACATTTCTATACCCGCTGCTTCTCAAGCAGAAACTTCTGGATACCAAGCCAGTCAACCCCAAGCAGCCCCAGGCCACTGATCTGACTTATGCCTGGACCCCTCCCTCCACCCTAGTCTGTCTTGCAGGGTCTTCTTGATGTGCATTACAAATAAAGTGTGCCTGCTGGTGGCCCCTGATGAGCACAGGGAATTGTGAGGTAAGGGGAGTGGGGGGAACTGCACGAGAGGAGTAAAGTTGTGCCCTCTTTGCTTCTAACCCCTATAGCAAACTTGGCCCAAGCACCACCTGCTACCGGAAGTCATCCTGGGCTCACAGCAGAACCGAGGAGCCCCCAGCTGTGTCCCTGCATCGTAGCACAGTCCCCCTGCATGTATTCTCATTGAATGGTTGACATGGAAAGTCTGAAAGCGGTGCCTGCTCCTCTGGGGTGGGGTGGGGTCGGCCTTGGTTTGAGGGCTTGGCTAGATTCCAGGTCTTGGTTAGGTGCTCCTGTCCAGGGTATAGTCTGCACAGCTCTGAGCAGCTCAGCCGCCCTGATGATTGGGACTCTGGGCACATCTCCACCGGGCTGTGGGGACCGCAGAGTGGGACCTGCGTTTGGAGTGTTGTGTCAGAGCACAGTGGTCTGCTTGGCGGAGCAAAAGAAAACATTGTGGGTTTTTGAAACATCTGGACACCCGGGCTCCAATTTTAGAGTCTACCTGCAAAGGTCTGATGAGCGTCCTGAGTCTCTGCATTTTGAAAAAGTGCCATGTGACTCTGATGCCCAGTTGGTGTCTGGCCCGTGAGAGGTGCCAGCGAGTGGTTTGGTGGCCGTGATCACGGTGCTGCAGCATGTCTGAAGAAGGGAACACAGGGACCTCCAGCCTGGAGGACGTTAGAAGGGGGTGTCACTTTTGTCTATCTTTTTGTACCAGTTGGACTTTTGACTTAAAAAAAAAAAATCTGATGAACTGATAAAATGGCTACCATTTATGTCAAGAACTGCATATGTCAGAACTGCACTGGACTTCCCTGGCTGTCCAGTGGTTAAGATTTTGTGCTTCCAATGCGTGGGGCACAGGTTCAGTCCCTGGTTGGGGAACTAAGCCACGGTGGCCAAAAAAAAGAAAACCCTGCAAACTCGCCTGTATGTGTATCTGGGGCCTGCCATCCATAAGGACAGAAGTGGGCGGGCCAGAGGCACAGAAGCGCTGTAGTATGCGAGCGCGCCTCAAGGGGGCAGCAGCTGCTCAGAGCGCGCTGATCGCCTCTGGGTGGGACTGTGAGCAGACAGGGTTGCAGGATTTTCTGGTTTTTGAAGATAAGCCTGAAATCACATTTTCAACTGTAATCAATTGTCAACTAATTTTTAAAAATTTAAAGCACGGCACAGAGTGAAGCCAACAAGCCTGTGGACTGACTCGCTGCAGGCCAGCAGTTGGTGCGTTCCAATCTTGAATCTGAGAAGGATGTTAAGGACTGGGCACCTTCAAGGCCCGTCTGCAAAGCCAGGACAGAGCCAGCCTTTGTTTCTAGAAAATCAGGTTGACTCCCCACGGGTCCACACAGGATAGGAACAACTCAGGTGCCCAGAGGAGTCACCGCCCACTCACAGTCATCTAGTTCAGCACACATTAAGCTCCCACCACGTGCCAGGCTCAGTGCTGGAGACCCAGTGACGTGACAGGCACAGCTCCTGCTCTGGGGGAACGCTTCCGACTGGAGACACATGGTTGAAACAAATAATCACGATAATGAATTCACTGTGAAACATGAGGAGCTGTGGTATAGCACAAGGTTGGGTTGGATTCCTGATTCCACCCTTGGTCAGCTATGTCACTTCTGGCAAATACCCTCGTCTCAGTGGCCTCCTTTCCTACCTGTGAAATGGGCATGATAATGTCATAGGGTTGTCTTAGGGATCCTCTGAGATCATGCAAATAATTATTAGTCACGGCCACGAAGTAGAGAGAGCTGTAAAGAGCATGTAAGAGGGAGCCTAGGCTTCTCAGAGAACCCCATCAAGCCCCTCCCCAATCCCAGAAGCTTCTCCCCCGATAGGTGTGAGGCCACAGGTTGGAAGTCTAGGCCCAGGGACCGCTGCACCCCCAGGGCTCAGTCCCCCGTGTGCTCTCCATTCGGCTGTGGCAGCCATGGGCATCTGGGTAATCTCCCGCACTTGCCCCTGGTAAGATTTGGTGCCCAAGGAAGGTACTGCGCTTGATCTCACTGGGATAAGGCTAGGCCTTTCCCACCTTTGGCCGGAGCCCTTCCCACTGAGACTGCTGCATCTCAGAGCTCATCAAATTCTACAATTAAAAAAAAAAAATAAAAAAAAAAATTAAAAAAAAAAATTCTACAATTAAGTATTACAGATCTGGGTGCCTGTATAAAAAGAGTCAGAAAACCTTCCTTGTGCCACCAAAGCACAGAATGCTAGCCTCCACTGGCAGGGACCTCAGCCACTGGGACACTGTGGACCTTCTACTTGACCTGGGCAAAGAGGGAGGAAGGCAGAAGGCAGGAGACTCAAGTACCAGTACTGCTTCTGGTGCCTTCAAGGTCAGCTCAGTGGAGGAACCCTCAGTGGCCAAGATAGGATCCCTGATCTAATCAGGTAGAGAAGACCTGGAATTAGGCTTGAACGTGGAAGGCAATCTCCAGGGCACCTAATCCAACCTCCCAATTCAAAGCAAGAAGCTCCTCTCTAAGGAGCCTGGCCTTATCTTCTCGTTCACAAGCAAATCACTTTCAACAATGATTCAGAAACCCAACTAACAGTAAGGTGGCCAAGCGGTTATCTGGGAGGGCAAAGCGGTGCTAACACGTCACTGGAAATCAAAACTCTTCATGGGGAGTATAACACAGACACAAGCAACACCTTTATAAAGGTCCGGCGGGTGGGGCTGAAATCTTTCTTCCTTAGAGTAACAGAAGATCATCACTCACGGCCTTTTTGAGAGCGGCAGCACTGGCTGAATCCGGGGCAGAGGGGACGCCGAAATGCCAGAGCAGCCCCCTTCCCAGGAAGGGTCTGGACTCAGTGCCCCAGTTAGACCCTGACCAGCTGAGACCTGTGGGCGTTACCTCGCCTTCCTAGACCTGTTTACTTCTCTGTCCTGTAGCAGCAACCACCTCACACGTTTGGACATGAGGAGACGTCACAACACCTGAAAGGAACTGCTCACCCTCGGACCAGCAACACCACTCCCCAGCCAGCCCTGGAGTGGTTTATTTCTCCTCCCGTCGCCCACGGTCAGCAGAAAGTCTCCCAGTTCCTTGGTGCGGGGTCTCCAGAGCCCAGTGGCCCCATCCAACTCAAGAGGCTCATCACCTCACCCCCGTGGCGCTTCCACAGCCTCCCACTGTGGTCTCCGTCACCTTCTCTCTCCAATTCACCCTGCCCCAAGCCTCCATTCTCTCCCTCAGAATGGCTTTGTTCACTGAACACGCCTGTTCTGTGTTCTGAAGCCCCCACTGCTCAGGATAAAGGGAATAGAGAGGGGATCTCTCAGAGCCTGCCGTGAGCCAGTAACCATGGCAGGTCCTCATAAACCACGTTAACAACCTACTCACCAGAGACATATTAATGTCCTTTGTTACCCGAACGTTGTTGATCAGTGTTTCATTCACTTACGTAACAAATACCGATTAGTTTCTGCAAAAACCTCCCAGTCAGTGAAGTGTTATCAAGTCCGTATCTGATTTCTCAGAGGACCGGCTCAAGTCTTCTCTCCTCTATTAAGCTTCCCAGACCACCGAGTCCTGTAGTTACACCCTCCACTGAAACACACTTGGCCAAGTACAAGCATGGGGGTGAGGCCATATTCTCACCGAGGCGTTCCACAACCCTCCACCCGCTTCAGGCATAAACACAAGATGTGCAGGGACCCCATTTCATCTTTGTGTCGCTAGCACATAGCTCAAAGTTGGGCACTAGCTGTTTGTTAAATGTGGATTTAAGGGCTTTCTTCCCGTCCCTCAAGCCCCTCCTTTCTGCTGAGGCCAATGACCACATCCAAGTAGAAAAGCCTCAGGAGGAAGGGATGCACCTCATTTTCCACTCAAGTCAAAGGAAACAAGAGTGTGCACTACGGCGACAGCCCCCAGGCTTCGGTCAAACCACTTCTGACCTCTGACAGAGGAGCTGCCAGAAGCTGGCCTGGCTCACTCTGAAGACAGGACCAAGTCCTCCGGCCCAGGGCTCTGGACAATCCCCAGGAGCTCCTGGACACCCACTCCTCCTTTCCTCCAAGCTGGGCACGTATGTGTATGCTCAGCTGTTCAGTCATGCCCAACTCTTTGAGACCCCGAGGACAGGCTCCTCTGTGCATGGACTCTCCAGGCGGGAATACTGGGGTGGGTCGCCGTTTCCTCTTCCAGGGGACTGAACCCGAGTCTCCTGCACTGGCAGGTGGATTCTTTACCACTAAGCCATCTGGGAAGCCCTCCTTCCAAGTCACAGGCAAAGAATCTGAGTGGCAATTATTTAACCTAATTCAGTCTTTTTACGTTTGAGAAAACTGAGGCCCAGGACTAGTACCTCTCCGAAGGTCAGAGGTAAAATAGAAAAGCCAGGGCTTCTGATTTTATGGGTAAGATGGGTCTCCTTCAGTTTCTGTGACAACTGCTATCACAAGGTGGGAACTTTGGACACTAAGTCAGGGCCACCACGGGGTTGGCTGTAACCAACTGGGGGATCCCTCCTCAGGCGCATCTTAGATCCTCTTCTTTTTCCTGACCACGGGGTTGGCTGTAACCAACTGGGGGATTCCTCCTCAGGCACATCTTAAACCCTCTTCTCTTTCCTGATCTCTGTTCCGTTCCCCACATGTCCCACAGCAACAAAAACCTACTGCTCTCTGTAGGACATCTAGTATCATAACTCTGATAAATTTCTACTTTCAGGCCATCTTTATATCCAAGCTACTCAGAACCGGTGCTTTAAAGGTTCCCATGGGTACCATCTCACCCACGCAAACCTCTGATACCTACTATAGGACAGATCCAAGACGGACAGCAGTGCATTTCTGCACACAAGCTTCACTTCGGCCTCTGTGTTTAGATATTGCCATCATTATACTGAACTACACTTGATCTTTTTCCTGTTTGCCCTATACAGCCATGACTCTTTAAATTCAATCTTCTTTCAGAACCCCTACAATTGATCACCTTATAAATTTTTAAGTCAATTCAAGGCACTTAAAAGCTGTACAGTCATTTGCAACTCATTATAAACTTATTAGCTCCCTCACTAGCCTCTGGTTAAAAATGGTTATCATTATTAATGCTAAATATATACTAAATAGTTTTAAGTGTGCTCTACTGTAAACACACACATATTCTTTTAATCCTAACAACACAGGCTATCCTTGTAAGTTTGATAAAACCCAAATCAAGAGCTGCAGAAGCATAAGTGTGGCAACATGCTGACCCCACTGCAATATTAGCAGTCATCCTGGAAACTCTTTCACTGGAGGCATCTGGCTTCCAAGAGCTTTTCTGCAGTTAGTCTGAGAAGCAAATAATCATATGTAATTAAGGCTATTTCCCAAATAGCCTAGGAAAGCTGCCAAAGGCTTTCCAGAATTCAGAGGCAAGCCGGTGAAAACTGTAAACACTGTAGCCTCTGGATGCAAGACAAAGCAACCATCAACCTTCACCACCCAAGTCAATGCTGCTCCAGAGAATGAGGCTCCCTCTATCAGTTCACAGGGGTTGCTAGAGGAGTACAGGAAGTTTTACTCATCTTTTGATTCCTGAGAAATGGTTCCTAAGGCAGGCAAGTGTTGGGATTCACCCCCAACCCCAGCCTGTAACATAAAGCAAATAAAGCATCCAATATCTCTAACTAGGATCTTAAGGTTTCTCTAAACTGTTCTCTAGAAACACCATTTGCACCTCAGTCTGCCTTCTTAATGGGGACACAGAAAACAAAAAATGCTTGTTTGCAAATAAACATCTGAAAGACTATCATAACAGCTGATCTGGGCTGAGGCAGCACAACAAAGTGATGATTGTGGAAGAAGACAATGCAAACAACTCCGGAGCAGAAACTCCAGGGCAGAGAACTCGCAGCGCTGTGTGTGCGGGTGTTTCCACCAGCCTCGAGGCCCCATCTGGAACAAATACAAACTAGGAGGGTCCCTATCACTGGACAGCTTGTTACCTGGACAGAAAGAAGTCACTGCCACCAACAGCACTGTGCAGTTTTATTAACCATTCAAGTACAGTAGCGTCTGTAAGATCGGGACAGAATCGGGATTTAAAAGTGAACAGATATTCAGCATCTAACAATTTGAAAGAAGCCACTACATACTCTCTTCACAGACATGTTTTCACGGAGCCAATACAGTACTAGCCATTAACCCAGCACACCAGGTGTACTGAAGTAGAAAAGATGCAACAAGAAAAATAGCTACATTAGAAAGACTTCAACACTTTAGAAAAAGAGTAAAACACTTTTCGTTTCTCCCCTTTAGCCCCTAAAACAACATCATACCGTCTGGATCTACCTATACAGTCCTACATCAGCTTCTAGAGTATTTGTCAGGAGGGCAAAAGTAAAATGACACTGGCCAGTACAGTCTTTGGATATTTAGGAAGGGGAGGGGGAGAAAGTCAGTTCTCAGAACAAATTAGTCGGCTTCAGTCTCATCAGCAGGATCTTTGGATTCTTTGTTCTTCCGCACTTCTTCAATGTGCTTGTCCTGTGAAGAAATAGTATACACCACCAGTCAAGTAAAAAAGCCTGCAAGGTCATGCCCCCAAGAGGCCCAAATCAGCGTTAGTACACACATTATATGACATGTATGATAATATACTATTATTCTATATATTATGGGAATCACATAATTAGAGTTCTAAGTCTTCATCTTCAAACTTCCTAGGTCACTCACTGAACCTAACGATTCAGCCTTCTACTGCTCTTCCCACGAACATGCAATTGTGCTGCAAATTAGTGAATATTCCTCAACTTAAAACGAGACATTTCTGGTTTAACTTGTTAACTGCAAAATGGACGACAAGGACCCCAGGCACGCGGGAGGGAGGCAGGGCCTCCGCCCCTGGGGGCGCCGCCCGCACCGACCTTCTCCCGCAGGCGCTCCAGCTTGGCGGCCATCTGCGCCTCGCGGTTCTCCTTGTTGGCCTCCATCTTGTGGGTCAGCTTCTCTTCCGCCATTTTACTGAAGTTGTTGTTCTCCTCTATCGCCTTCTGCAGCACTTCTTTCTCGTGCTCCCGCTTCTCAGCGAGCTGCTTCAAGACCTCAGCTTCATGGGACTGGAAAAAAGTTTAATAGGCCAGGCTCTCTGAAATGTTATATAGCATTAGGTCAAATCACAGAAGAAATTATTAATTGAGAAGACTGAAGAAAGAAAGTTAGATCCCTTTAAATAATACCGAAGTCAGGACCTGAATTATCCGTATCAGAATACTGTAAAAATTATATTTTCTAGTGTTTTTATTTACTTTGGGAAACTGCCCATACTTGTTCAGAGAGTCTTGCCCAATTATTCCTTAAGGAAATTTTGGTAAGATTAACACGACTTAATGGTATCAAGATGATTTGAGTGATATACACTTAGAAATGGCACTTTATTGTAAAGAATTTTGATTTTTTAACTTCAAAGCCTACCTAAAGCAAATGAGTTCATGGTAAAAAAGGTAACCATGCTGATAAAAAGAAAACCCACAGATATCATAGAAAATTTAAGACTAAACCTACAGATTACTATTTAAGCCAAAGGATTTGTTTTAAGGAAAAGCTTATTAGCGTTTTTCTATGGATGCTGCATTAACTTCGAGACCCGTGGAGCGCTGTTACCATGGTGTGCCTCCTTCAACAGACTCAGAAGAGCTTATTACCAGATCCCGGCGTGTTTGGAAGCATCAACTTGCAGGAAAACTTCAGAGCATCTGCCATTGGCTCTGTTAATTCTCTTCTTCAAAACCCCAGCCATGATAAGAGTTTCACTATATTCAGCCAATAACTATGTGAAGCTCTGGCTAATGACTACACGGCCAGTGTTGATTCCTTAAAAAAAAATTCTCTGTCCTGCCTTCAGCTGCATCTCTTCCATGAACTCAAACTACACGAAATCCATCAACTTGGACTAAATAGAAGAGCAGGCAGGAGATAGATAAAACACTGTTGCAAATACAGCCACTCTTCCTGGGGAGGTAGTTCACTGTTGACAGTGGGTTAGCGCACATACAGAACACACGTGGCACTGAAACGTGCCTAGCACATGCTACGGCAGCTCAACAGGGCCCCAAAGTGCACATGTGGGGTTAAAGGTACCAGACTTCAAAGCACCAAACTGCATTGGTTGCAGGGCACGTTCACACACTTCACCTTTTTGTGCCTTCGTTTCTCTAATTTTAAAATTAGACCCATGCACCCCAATCAAGAGTTGCTAGAAAGAGGGACTAAATGAGAATTTATGTGTAATTCTTAACAACTAGAAGGACGCTGAAGAGAAATACACCAAAATGTTACCAATGCGAAGAAGGATATGACTTTTCTAATTTATTTATAAACTTCTGCGGTTCTCAGTTTTTCTATAACAAGCATATTAATATTTGCTGGCTTTTCTGATTTGTTCTTTTTAAAGATACCTGCTTTAATATAGAAGTACTAGATAAAAGCTACCATAATACCAGTATGACAGCTGAGCAACACAATCATGTCACTAGCAATTTAGAATGTTTTCATTGTACTGCTCTCAAAAAACAAAACAAAAACTAAAAAACCACAGACTTACATACAAACCTAAAAAACCAAACCCCAAAACCTTAAGAGACAAAAAAATGAACCAACAATCTATTTTCCAAAGAGAAAGCATGAAAAGTATGAATTTTGGTTTCAGACAGAACTGGGCTTAAACTCTAGCTTCAGTACTCACTAACTGTATGACTCAGGAAAATGATTTAACGTTCCTGAGAACATTTTCTAATCCAGTATCTCAGACAACACCTACCCTCTAGGGTCGAGGTAGAAAAGAGAACTATATAAGTAAAGGAGATGGTACACAATAGGAGCTCAATAAATGATGGCTGGTATTCTCTCCCCGCCACTGGCACTGTAATTTTCATAGTTATAGTCACCACCTAGCTACAATTCTGTTTTCCTCCTCTTATAAAACAGATCGGCCACGTTACATTGATAAATATCTGGTTTTCTGTACACTGGTGTTTACCTTGCGTCTTTCTTCTGCAGCTTCTAATTTCTTCTGAATTTCCTCCAGGGAAAGATCCTTCTTCTTAGGAGGGGAAAGGGGAAATTCTGGGACAGATTCTTTTGATCGAGGGCTGAGAATCAGCTCAAAAGCCTGGCCTGAGGCACGCTTCTCCAGTTCCTTCACCTGGATATCTGGATTTGATCATATTTATAACATATTCAGAAAAATGGAGTTTTTCCTGTTCTAATAAACTGTTCTATCATTTTCTAAAAACCAAATCAATTTAATGAATAGAATGAGGGCTGGTGAAGCAGCTGTGTTTACAGGCAAGAAATTATTATCTAAATACCATGTCCCAGAAAAGCAAAGCTCAACATTTTTGGATTGATAAATACCATTCTGAGACATCAGTATTTGACAATCATTTCCCTGAACAGAACAAAAACATGCAAAACTCCACATTTTGCTTTAGACCAAACCAAATCGTCTAATAATGAAACAATTAACTATGTACTCTCAGTACATTCAAGTGGTTATTTTTCTGCTTTAATTGCTCTCCAATTTATAAAGTAAGATTTTTTTGGTAAGACCAAAACACAAGTGCCAAATTAAGATGGCTTAAGACCTGAGACATCTCCTATTCTAAAATTAGAAGCCCATCACAATTTCAGCTTTTCCAAATAGATCACCTACCAGAAGAAGCCATGGTGAAGAGAAGACAAGAGACTGGCAGTGTACTCTACACGATTCACTGGCAAGGAAAACCCTGAAAACGATTTTCAAAAGCATGCAATCAATTTCTTTGCATTTCCATGTCATTGATTCAAAGGGATCTCAAATCACATCCATATAAATCAATGTCAAAAAAAAAAACTACTACTGTGGAATTAAATGACATCATTAATTAGAAAATTATTTTAAAATCTATAAAATACTCAAACACTGGGAAACCTGAATTGAATAGAATGTTGGTTGTAGAAGAGGTTAACTGAGCTTGCCCGTTCAAAATACACTTAAGATTTTTTAAAATTAGACAGGGATTTAAATCACAAGGTCCCCGCCCCTCAGTA
>SJYQ01018570.1:84979-96023 GCA_006410935.1 Redunca redunca
AATAGTGCTGCAGTGAATGTTGAAGTGAGTGTATCTTTGTGAATTAGTTTTCTCTATATATATGCCCAAGAATAGGATTGCAGGATCATATGGTAACTCTATTTTCAGCTTATTTATTTTAATATTATCATTAAGTCTAACATCTGTATCATTTCTGGGTTATTTTTGATTGATTACTCTCTTTATGGGTCATATTTCTGTGCTTCTTTATATGCTTGGTATTCCTTGATTGGGTGCCAACTATTGTGAACTTTTTATTGTGTGTGCTGAGTATTTTCATCTTTGTATAATACTCCTTAGCTGTTTTTTCTTGGATGTATATAAGTTATTTGGAAATAAGTCTTGCTATTTAGTATTTGCTAGATGGGAATAGAACCATATTGAATCTGGGATGAGTTATCCATCACTGGAGAGGCGAGACCCATTTTAGTACTCTACTCAATGCCCTATGACTTAATGAATTTTTTCTGGGTAGCCTCATGAGAATAAGTATCATAGACTGGTGTCAAATATGTTTTTCTTGATTCCTTTGGGGTGGGCCTGTCTTTGGTCTTGGGTAGTGTCTCACATAAAAGTCATATAAGTACTAATCCATTCTCTTGCTGACTACTCCTCCAGGGAATTCTCTGAGGATTACTGGGGCTCTTTCTCCGTGCAGCTGTCTCTTTTCTGGTATATCGAGTGTCAATATTAGTCCAGAGATATACAAAAAGAAGCCAGATTTCATATATGATATTCTTTTTATATGTGTTTGACCTGAATGACATTTGGTAAAGGAATTCTCCAACTGAAGATGATTTAGAAATTGCCTAAAATCACAGGAGAGCAATACATTGAGATGAAGTCTGATCTGAAACAGGATACCCTGAAGGTGTGCAATGAGAAAAACTGCATCTAAGTGTTAAATATATTCTTCCTGTTTGACAACATATGGAAATTTACCCATTACCACCCTCCCAAATTTATGTTCAGAATAACCTTACAAGTCACAGGACAGGAATGACTGCTCATTTCCAACATACTGTCACATTTTAAATATTTATTTGTATCTTTAAACAGAAAGTTGATGTTAACCAATATACTTTTTTGATATTTTAGAAACAAGCTCTTCTAGAGAAAAAGATGGCTTATCATTTACAAAAAATGCAAGAAAGTGGCAATAAAAAAGAAGATATGAGGAAAAATACAAATGATTATGGAGAACAATGTGGACTACATTATGAATGTGAGAATATTAACATCTAATGTAGCTATGTAGAAAGTGCTTGACTATATATTTATGTAAAAACATTCTTTTGCAAAACAATTGCTCATGCTTGCTATCTGCATTGTACCAGGGCAGGATTCTAGGAATTTCCCCATCACAGTTCAAGTTGAAATGTAGACATATATATATATATAAATTAAACAAACTAAAATAGCCTTATCAAGTGATTCAGCAGAGAGCCATGCCTATACTGCAGTTCTAGCCAACTTCCTTATACTTAAAATATATTTTGTGCTCAGTTAAGTCACTCAGCCATGTCCAATTCTTTGCGACCCCATGGACTGCAGCATGCTAGGCTTCCCTGTCCATCACCAACTCCCAGAGCTTATTCAAACTAATGTCCACTGAGTCAGTGATGCCATTCAAACATCTCATCCTCTGTCACCCCCTTCTCCTCCCACCTTCAATCTTTACCAGGATCAGGGTCTTTTCCAAGGAGTTAGTTGTTTGCATCAGGTGGCCAAAGTATTGGAGTTTTCAGCTTCAGCATCCATCCTTCCAATGAATATTCAGGACTGACTTCCTTTAGAATACACTGGTTGGATTTCCTTGCAGTTCAAGGGACTCTCACAAGTCTACTCCAACACCAAAGTTCAAAAGCATTAATTTTTCAATACTCAGCTTTCTTTATAGTCCAACTCTCATATCCATACATGACTACTGGAAAAAATATGGCTTTGACTAGATGGGACTTTAAAGTAATGTCTCTGCTTTTTATATGCTGTCTAGGTTCCTTCCAAGGAGCAAGCATCTTTTAACTTCATGGCTGCAGTCACCATCTGCAGTGGTTTTGGAGCCACCCCAAAATAGTATCTCACAGTTTCCATTGTTTCCCCACCTATTTGCCATGAAGTGATGCCATGATCTTAGTTTCCAGAATGTTGAGTTTTAAGTCAACTTTTTCACTCTCCTCTTTCTCTTTCATCAAGGGGCTCTTTAGTTTTTCTTCACTTTCTGCCATAAGGGTGGTGTCATCTGCATATCTGAGGTTATTGATATTCCTCCCAGCAATCTTGATTCTAGCTTGTGCTTTATCCAGTCTTGCTTTTTGTATGATGTATTCTGCATATAAGTTAAATAAGCAGAGTGTCAATATGTAGCCTTGATGTACTCCTTACCAGATTTGGAACCAATCTTTTGTTCCATGTCCAGTTCTAACTGTTGTTCTTGACAGGCATACAGATTCATTAGAGGGCAGGTCAGGTGGTCTGTTATTTTCATTTCATTAAGAATTTTCCACCACTTGTGGTCCACACAGTCAAAGGCTTTGGCATAATCAATAAAGCAGAAGTAGATGTTTTTCTGGAACTCTCTTGCTTTATTGATGATCCAACAGATGTTGGCAATTTGATCTCTGGTTCCTCTCTTTTCTAAAACCAGCTTGAACGTTTGGAAATTCACGGTTCACTTACTGTTGAAGCCTGGCTTGGAGAATTTTGAGCATTACTTTACTAGCATGTGAGATGAGTGCAATTGTGCAGTAGTTTGAGCATTTTTTGGCATTGCCTTTCTTTGGGATTGGAATGAAAACTAACCTTTTCCAGTCCCATGGCCACTGCTGAGTTTTCTAAATTTGCTGGCATTTTGAGTGCAGCACTTTCACAGCATCATTTTTTAGGATTTGAAACAGCTCAGCTGGAATTCCATCACCTCCACTAGCTTTGTTCATAGTGATGCTTCCTAAGGCCCACTTGACTTCACATTCCAGGATGTCTGGCTCTAGGTGACTGATCACATCATCGTGGTTATCTGGGTCATGAAGATCTTTTTTATACAGTTCTTCTGTGTATTCTTGCCACCTCTTAATATCTTCTGCTTCTGTTAGGTCCATACCATTTCTGTCCTTTATCGAGCCCATCTTTGCAGGAAATGTTCCCTTGGTATCCCTAATTTTCTTGAAGAGATCTCTAGTCTTTCCCATTCTATTGTTTTCCTCTATTTCTTTGCACTGATCACTGAAGAAGGCTTTTTAAAAATCTCTCCTTGATATTCTTTGGAACTCTGCATTCAGATGGGTATATCTTTCCTTTTTCCCTTTGCTTTTCGTTTCTCTTCTTTCACAGCTATTTGTAAAGCCTCCTCAGACAGCCATTTTGCTTTTTTCCATTTCTTTGTCTTGGGGATGGTCTTGATTCTTGTCTCCTTCATAATGTCACAAACCTCCGACCATAGTTCATCAGGCACTCTGTCTATCAGGTCTAGTCCCTTAAATCTATTTCTCACTTCCACTGTATAATCATAAGAGATTTGATTTAGGTCATAACTGAATGGTTTAGTGGTTTTCCCTCCTTTCTTCAATTTAAGTCTGAATTTGGCAATAAAGATTTCATGATCTGAACCACAGTCAGCTCCCAGTCTTGTTTTTGCTGACTGTAGAGCTTCTCCACCTTTGGCTGCAAAGAATATAATCAGTCTGGTTTCGGTGTTGGCCATCTGGTGATGTCCACGTGTAGAGTCTTCTCTTGTATTGTTGGAAGAGGGTGTTGGCTATGACCAGTGTGTTCTCTTGGCAAAACTCTATTAGCCTTTGCCCTGCTTCATTCTGTACTCCAAGGCCAAATTTGCTATAACAAATTTTGCTATAACAAATTGTAGTGGCCAACTCAGTACAAGGGTAAAACATATATTTTTTTTTAAAACTGTTTGTTAGCTTGACTTATAACTCTTAAATACTTAGACATAAGATATGTAGGCTTCCCTTTTATACTCCTGCCTTGGGTCTAACAAATGCTAGCAGCAGGCCTGAAAAGAGATTTAAGTCATGTGACTAACCATGCCACAGGGGAGCACAGAGGTTTTGCAGTCTGGTTTCAAGTCTAGGCTTTTAGCTATCACTCTAAACTGTTTTATTAGCCTAACCCTATTATTTTACAGTGGGGGAGAAAAGCCATACAGAGAACTTTAGACATTTGTCCAAGGTCACACAACTAACTCAAGTCACAGCAGAAATCTGAAGCTGTGCTTTACTTTATAAAAATATTTATTTTTGCTTCTCTGGGTCTTCGTTACTGCGCATGGATTTTCTCCAGTCACAGGGGGGAGGGTTACCCCCTAGATGCGGTTCTCATTGTTGTGTCTCTCTTGTTGTAGGGCTCCCCTGGCAGCTCAGACAGTAGAGAATCTGCCTGTAAAGCAGGAGACCCAGGTTCGATCCCTGGGTCAGGAAGATCCCCTGGAGAAGGGAATGGCAACCCACTCCAGTATTCTTGCCTGGAGAATCCCACGGACAGAGGAGCCATGGAGTCACTTCCTAAAAAAGTCACACTCCTGTGTGTTTTGCTGACAGCAGCTCTCAGCCTTGAGTCCTTGGCTTTTGTCTGTATTGAAATTCTCTCCACCTTCAAGGTCTTGATCAATCTTTCTGATCCCCATACACTGTCCTGTATTGTAGCTATCCATATGTATGTTTGTCCTCCTCAGTAGAGAGTAAGCGTCTTCAGGGCAAGATTTTATGTGGTTTTGTCTTTGTATCCCTACAGTGCCATGAACTCACCAAATATTAACCATCTGGTTGATGTCTTTTTGGCCATTAAACCACACTTAGGGCTGAGGAGCAAACAGCATAAAACTAAGTATATATATATATATATATATATATATATATATATTCTGCACCAACTATCACAGAGACATTTAAATATATTTATAAAATATATATTTAATTTCTTTTTAAACTTTTAAATTTGAAATCATTTTAGATTTCCAGAGAGCTGCAAAGGTAGTACACCTATTTCCCACAGACCTTTCAGCCAGCTCCCTGCTAGGTTAACATCTTGCATAATCATGGTACATTTATCCAAACCAAAAGATTAAATCTGGCACAATACTACTAACTAAGTGACCGGCTTTACCTGGATTCCCTGGTTGCCTACTGGGGTTCTTTCTGTGTTCTAGGATCCTATTCAGGATACCACCTTGCAGGTAGCATCTTATTGCCTTAGCCACTGACATTTCTTTTACTGGTGAGGCTGGGGTGGGGGGATGGGGGCTGGACTGCTTTCTATGTTTCTTTGAATCCTTTTTCAAATAATCAAAATATGAGCAAGAAAGATGGCATGGGGACGGTGAGCTGGCAGCACTCGCCCTCTGTTGAGCTGCTGGGGTTTCGAACAGGGAAATGGCTGGAAGGATGATTTTCATCTGAGAACTAGTGTTTTTCTTGAATGGACACACGTGAGCCTAAAAACAGCATTACTTTTAATTCATTAAATTTCTGGGCCATTCCATAGCCCATTTTCCCGTGGACTGGCACAAAACACGTTCCCAGTTACTTATAAAAACTTCCAAGCAGTTGGCATTTATCAGCAATCTTAGCAATTCAGTGAGAACAGAGGTTACAGCTGTCACAGGAAGTTGAAACCAAGCCTGCTGAATCACACCCACCCGGAGGCCGAGAGAACGTGTTCACGGAGTAGTATTTGAGCCTGGAAGAGGGGGTGTGGCTGGGGTGTCAGATGGAGGAGGGTGGGATGCTGTGTAAGAGAAAAGACATGAGTGAAAGAAAAGCCCGTGTCTCTGGAATTCAGAGCAGATCTCCAGCCCTTCTGGGCCTATTGCTAAGCCCTTGCATAGGTGTGCTCATGACTGCCCCCTCCTGCCGCTTGACTGGGTCACCGCAGACCACCACCTAGTTGGGCTTCAGTCTGCCCCCTACCTCGAATCTGGTCCCAACAAGGGCAACAACTGAAACCACTGGAGGATGGGGGCCCCATCGAAGGGGGAGGAATGGGGTGTACTACTTTCGTGGGGTTGCCTTAACAGGGTGCCACAAATCGGGTCGCCCAAACAACAGAAATGTATTGTCTCTCATGGTTCCAGGGCCCCAAAATCCAAAATCTAGACGACAGCAGGTTACTTCAGAGGGATGGGAGGGAGAATCCGCCACTCTCTCTTCTAGCTTTTGGCAGCCTCAGCTGTTGCTTGGCTTATAGACAGCAGCCCCCTCCCCAAGCCCACATCCTCATAGCATCTTCTATGTGCATTTGTCTGTCCAAATTTCCCCTTTATATAAGGACAACAGTTGTACTGGATTAAGGACTCCCCTGGGGGCTTCTCTGGTGGTCCAGTGGTTAAGAATCCGCCTTCCGATGCAGGGCACAGGGGTTCGATCCCTGGTCTGGGACTAAGTTCCCATGTGCTGCAGGGCAACTAAGGCCAGGTGCCACAATGACTGTAGCCTGAGCACTCTCGCTCTGCAACAAGAGATGCCCCGGGCAACTAAAGAAAGCCAGAGCTATGTAGCAAAGAACCAGTGCAGCCAAAAAAAAAAAAGGGTCTATTCTACCCTTATGACCTTATCTTCTCCTGGTTATCTGAAAAGCCCAATTTACAAATAAGGTCACATTCAAGGTTACAGGTAGAAATTCAACATTTTGGTAGGAGGCGGGGATCCAAGTCAATTCATAACAGCTTCCATAACAGATAGCTTTGGCTGAAGTCTATCCTAGAACAATGTGTGGCTCAAGAAGCTGGAATTTAGGCTTTCTTGTGAAATTTCCTGATTTTTAAATATCAGTACCTAATTAAATATAAGTAAACTGTTTCTAGGGGCTTCCTAGGTAAAGAACCCGCCTGCCAACACAGGAGAGGTAAGAGACACGAATTTGATCCCTGGGTCACGCAGATCCCCTGGAGGAGGGCATGGCAACCCAGTCCAGCCTTCTTGCCTGGAGAATCCCATGAACAGAGGAGTCTGGGTTGCAAAGAGTCAGACATGACTAAAGCAATTTAGCATGCACACATGCACAGACTGTTTCTAGGGTTTCCCAGGTGGTGCTAGGGATAAAAGAAAAAAACCCATCTACCAATGCAGGAGATGTAAGAGATGCCGGTTGGATCCCTGGGTCAAGGCAGATCCCCTGGAGGAGGGCATGGCAGCCCACCCCAGTTAATCTTGCCTAGAGAATCCCATAGTCAGAGGAACTGTAGGGCTACAGTCCACAGGGTCACAAAAAGTCGGGCACTACTGAAACGGCTTACGCACAAACTGTTTCTAAAACCATGACGGCCAAAAGCAAGTGAACCTCTAGTCCACTGTTACCGCAGGGTTCTCTCTAAAAGTCTGATCCTGTCCTTCCCCTTAACCCCGGGTGTATGGCCAAGTTCCCTAGCCTGGCACACGAGGCTCTCCCCAGTCCACTTTTTCCCGTCTCTCCAGGATCTTTTCCTACCATTGTTTTCCCCACCCACCATACCGCCAAAAGACCTGCCCTTCTCCAAACACGTGTGCTGTTCCACACCTCTGCGACTCTGTGTCCTCCCTCTGCTGATGCCTTCTCTCCTCTAGTCCAGCGGAAAACTCCTGGCCGGCTTTCAAGTGCCACCCACTCCCATTTCCCCAGCAAAAGCTTCCTTGTTCATTCCCGAGGAGTTAACCTCTTCCTTCTCTAAGCCTCCACTACACCCTACATTTCTCTAGTACAGCACTTGACATTTGATTTACTATTATTTGATTACACATTTGCCTCCTGTCTGGACCACAAACTCTTTGAGGGTAGGGACTGTTGATCTGGATCACCTTACACAGATCCCAGCCCGCAGCAAGTACTCAGTAAATAAGGAGTAAATGAATACTCTGCACAGCCAGTTAGTATCATGGGGGGCCCGAAGAAACATCACGTAGAGTCCCTGTCCCTAAGGTTCTTAAGTCCAGCTGGGTTCATGAGATACACACCAAAGAAAAGACAAACTATACTGGTGGTATTGACAACTGGCAGAAGAGACTACTGGGGCCTATTGTTATTGTTGTTGTTCAGTTACTAAGTCATGTGACCCCATGGACTGCATCACGTCAGGCTTCTCTTTCCTTCACCATCTCCCAGAGCTTGCTCAAACTCACGTCCATTGAGTCCGTGATGCCATCCAACCATCTCATCCTCTGTCGTCCCCTTCTCCTCCTGCCTTCAATCTTTCCCAGCATCAGGGTCTTTTCCAATGAGTCAGCTCTTCACATTAGGAGGCCAAAGTATTGGAGCTTCAGCTTCAGCATCAGTCCTTCCAATATTCAAGAGCTGATTTCCTTTAGGATTGACTGGTTTGATCTCCTTGCAGTCCAAGGGACTCTCAAGAGTCTTCTTGAGTCAACAAATACTCATCCAGGACAGAAAAGATCCTATTTTAATGGCCTGAAGGACTGCTTTATATGAAGAAAGGTCAGGATAACTTGGCAAATCTTTCCAGGAAGAGCAAATTGTTGTGCTGCGTGCTCACAGAGACAAGGTTGACTATGTTGCTGTTCAGTTGCTCAGTCGTGTCCAACTCTCTGTGACCCCAAGGACTGCAGTATGCCAGGCTTCCCCATCCTTTACCATCTCTCGGAGTTTGCTCAAACTCATGTCCACTGAATCAGTGATGCCATCCAACCATCTCATCCTCTGTCATCCCCTAGTTCTCCTGCCTTCACTCTTGCCCAGCATCAGGGTCTTTTCCAATGAGTTGGCTCTTCGCATCCGGTGGCCAAAGTATTGAAGCTTCAGCTTCAGCATCAGTCCTTCCAGTGAATATTCAGGGTTGATAATCTTAAGGTTGATTACAGTGGCTCATTACAAGAAGAGAGAGAAAGGTAAGGAGAAGAAAGTGGGAGAAAACCCAGGGAAACAAAGCTGGAGAAAGAGGAGGGGTAGGGATACAAAAAAGAGGACCTGGGACCCACGCTTGTGTCACACCGCTCTCCCACATCAGTCTTCCCTTCATTAGTATGTTTCCAGGCTGCAATTCATTCTGCCTTAAACTCTCTGATGACTCCTCCAGAATCCCCTATTTCTCTGCTAACCCCTATAACAAGGCCCTCCAAAAAGGCTGTCTTTGTTGCTGTCTCCAACTCTTCAAACCCTCCTCATGCAGACTCACGCTCCACCTTGGTCTACAGACACTGTTCTTGCCAAGACCTCCAATGACATCTACATTACCACATCGATTGGGCAACTCCACTTTCTCATCATCCTTGCCACAGATGACCTTGGGGATTTCACGGGTCACAGACACTCTTGGGCTTCCCAGGTGGCACTAGTGGTAAAGAACCCATCTGCCAATTCAGGGAGACATAAGAGACATTGGTTCAATCCCTGGGTTGGGAAGACCCCCTGGAGAAGGGCATGGCAACTCACTTCAGTATTCTTGCCTGGAGAATCTCATGGACAAAGGAGCCTGGAGAGCTACAGTCCATAGGGTAGCAAAGAGTGGGACATGACTGAAGCCACTTAGCATGCACACACACACAGAGTCACTCTTGAACCCCATTGCTGCTTTTTTTTTTCTTTTTTAGGTAGACAAGTCACCATTTATTTGTCTGAGATGATTTGCAAACACAATCTGTTCAAAAAACAAAGGACAGGTGTGCTACAATTAAAAACCAATCCGGGGATTTCCCTCTTGGTTAAGTGGTTAAGACTAGATCCCACACACAACTAGACCCAGCACAACCAAATGAAAAAAAACCCAACCAATCTGAACTTTGCAGGTGGATTTTAAAAGGTGATCATTTAGTGTATAAACTGCTTACCATATTCTTTTGAATCTAAGATGCACTTTAAAAATTACCATCTTTGGAATAGAATGTGTTAATAGAATGTGTTTAATCAGTTGATATTAGAGTTTAATTGGTACCGGTTTTTCTTTCTTGGTATTATATAAAATAATGGTGCATTCTGCAGTTGTCATCTTATATTTGATGATGTATGGTACTAGATTGATGGACTGTTTAATAGCAGGATTTTGTTAAATAGAATCGTCTTCTACTATTTTTTTTTAGTTTTTTATTCTGTTAAAATCACATAACATAAAATTTACCATTTTACCCATTTTAAGTGTACAGTTCAGTGGTACTAAATACATGTATTTGGAATTCCCTGGAGGTCCAGTGTTTAGGACCAAGTGCTTTCACTGCCATGGCTCTGGGTTCATCCCTGGTCAGAGAACTAAGATCCTGCAAGCCTTGTGGCACAGCCAATAAATAAATAAATATACGTATACTGTTGTGCAAGCATCAGCCCCATTTGTTATTGTTGTTTAGTTGCTAAGTCATGTCCAACTCTTTTGTGACCCCATGGACTGTAGCCCACCGGGCTCCTCTGTCCATGGGATTTTCCAGGAAAGAACACTGGAATGGGTTGCTGTTGCTTCCTCCAGAGGATCTTCCCCTGGCCCCCGCCCCCACCCCCAGGGATCAAACCTGACTCTCCCGCATTGCAGGCAGATTCTTTACCACCGAGCCACCTGGGAAACCATCATCAGCACCATCCATGGCCGAAACTCTTGTACATCTCTACCCCTATTAAACAATAACGCTCTCCTCTCCCCCAGCCCCTGGCAACCATCATTCTATTTTCTGTCTCTGTCATTTTGACTACCTGGTACCTCACATAAGCAAAATCATACACTATTTGTCTTTTTGTGGCTGCATGATTTCACTAAGCATAATGTCCTCAAAGCTCATCCGTGTTGTAGCATATGTCAGCAATTACTTCCTTTTTAAGGCAGAGTTAAATATTCCATTGCAACATTTTGTTTATCCATTCATCCACTGATGGACATTTGGATTGCTTCCACCTTTTGGCTATTGTGAATAATGGTGCTATGGACACTTGTGTACAAATATCCCTGCATTCAATTAAAAAAAAAAAAAACAAAACCACGAAAGCAAACCCCCAAAAGTACAAAGAAGAAAATAACAGTTACTCATATTTCCCAGCACCTAGAATTAACCATCATTTACATTTTGACATTTGTTTCCAGTGTTTTTTATTTTATGACTGTGCAGTTCAAAATTCCTTAAGGTAG
>SJYQ01018570.1:97932-115531 GCA_006410935.1 Redunca redunca
AAGACTTTTCTCCAACACCACAGTTCAAAAGCATCAATTCTTTGGTGCTCAGCTTTCTTTATAGTCCAACTCTCACATCCATACAAGACTACTGGAAAAACCATCGCTTTGACTACATGGACCTTTGTTGGCAAAGTAACATCTCTGCTTTTTAATATGCTATCTAGGTTGGTCATAACTTTTCTTCCAAGGAGTAATCGTCTTTTAATTTCATGGCTGCAGTCGCCATCTGCAGTGATTTTGGAGCCCAAAAAATTAAGTCTGTCACTGTTTCCACTGTTTCCCTATCTATTTGCCATGAAGTGATGGGACTGGATGCCATGATCTTAGTTTTCTGAATGTTGAGTTTTAAGCCAACTTTTTCACTCTCCTCTTTCACTTTCATCAAGAGGCTCTTTAGTTCTTCACTTTCTGCCATAAGAGTGGTGTCATCTGAATATCTGAGGTTACTGATATTTCTCCCAGCAATCTTGATTCCAGCTTGTGCTTCATCAGCCCAGCGTTTCTCATGATGTACTCCGCATAGAAGTTAAATAAGCAAGGTGACAATATACAGCCTTGATGTACTCCTTTTCCTATTTGCAACCAGTCTGCTGTTCCATGTCCAATTCTAACTGCTGTTTCCTAACCTGCATACAGATCTCTCAAGAGGCAGGTCAGGTGGTCTGGTATTCCCATTTTGTTCAGAATTTTCCACAGTTTTTTGTGATCCACACAGTCAAAGGCTTTGGCATAATCAATAAAGCAGAAATAGATGTTTTTCTGGAACTCTCTTGCTTTTTCGATGTCCAGCGGATGTTGGCAATTTGATCTCCGGTTCCTCTCTTTTCTAAAACCAGCCTGAACATCTGGAAGTTAACAGTTCACTTACTGTTGAAGCCTGGCTTGGAGAATTTTGAGCATTACTTTACCAGCATGTGAGATGAGTGCAATTGTGCAGTAGTTTGAGCATTCTTTGGCATTGCCTTTCTTTGGGATTGGAATGAAAACTAACCTTTTCCAGTCCCATGGCCACTGCTGAGTTTTCTAAATGTGCTGACATACTGAGTGCACCACTTTCACAGCATCATCTTTTAGGAATTCCATCACCTCCACTAGCTTTGTTCATAGTGATGCTTCCTAAGGCCTACTTGACTTCATATTCCAAGATGTTTGGCTCTAGGTGAGTGACCATACCATCATGAGTATCTGGGTCGTGAAAATCTTTTTTGTATAGTTCTTCTGTGTATTCCTGCCACCTCTTCATAACATCTTCTGCTTCTGTTAGTCCATACAATTTCTGTCCTTTATTGAGCCCATCTTTGCATGAAATGTTCCCTTGGTATCTCTAATTTTCTTGAAGAGATGTCTAGGCTTTCCCATTCTATTGTTTTCGTCCATCTGACTCCTTTCCATTCCCTTAGGCTCCTCACTACTCTTTGCAGACCTGCGGCTGGATCCAGGAGTCCTACTGTGGCCTTTCTGGTCCTAACAATACTGAAATATAAAATATCTTGATGATAACCTTTCTCAGAAGGTCACAGAAGGTCAGGCAGGTAATCAGAGCTTTATAGACCTCTTCCTTTGACATAGATCTGTTAGAGAAGGGATAGGCTACCCACTCCAATATTCTTGGGCTTCCCTTGTGGCTCAGCTGGTAAAGAATCCGCCTGCAATGATGGAGACCTGGATTCGATCTATTGGTTAGGAAAATCACATGGAGAAGGGAAAGGCTACTCACTCCAGTATTCTGGCCCGGAGAAGTCCATGGACTGTATAGCCCATGGGGTTGTAAAGAGTTGGACACAACTGAGCGACTTTCACTTTGACATAGTAGTATTTGCCTAACTTCCTAATTTTCCTGGCTTCCCCCAAGGCCATGTTTAATTAGACAGATATCTTTTCCTATCTGTGCTCTGATACCCTGGCTGTAAGCTTCCTAGAGGACAGGAATCTGCCTGCCAATGCAGGAGACTCCAGAGATGCAGGTTCGATCCCTGGGTCTAGAAGATCCCCTGGAGTAGGAAGTGCTAAACTACTCACATACTCCCGCATGCCTTGTGCATCTGGTTTCCCCTGCACATCCCCCTCCACCCCCAACTCTAGTACCTTCCTTTTCATATTCCCACTGGGGGACCTTTTCTGGCTCTAATTGTTGCTCGTGGTACCCCTCTCTAAACTTCATAGCACTTCTGGACAGCTGAGTAAACGGTCTCCCCAGTTGTGGTCATCTCTTTAAAAGCCCTCACATCTATGTGCTAATTATTTTTTTAGATCTGTCTTTCCTCCCTTCAAATTCCCCAAAGCCTGGGGATTTCCTTGGGTCCCCGTACTCACCACAGTATCTGGCACAAAGGAAGTAGTCAACAGACATTTTTCCATCACTGAGTGAATGAATGAAACAGTCTGAAGGCCACCAGTCCTCACTTTTGTATGAAGATGTTTAGAATCATACTTTGCATTTGTTAGCATGTTTTTAATGCCCTCGAAGCATTTCTGACATCACTCGTTACTTTGATTCTCATCATACCCAAGAATCAGGCAGGGGGAGGAATAGGACGCCCTCTGGTAGAGAAGGACCCCAGGATGCTGAGAGATACAGTAATTTGCTCAAGGTCACAGGACAGATGGCCCAGAGACATAGGAGAGTTACGACCGTCTGACTCTGGAGCTGGGGCTCATTCCACTGCCACCCCTGGCTTCCTCATGTTCCTGTGACCTCCCACATGAAAAGGGACATCAGGAAAAGAAGGATCCTTGAGGCCAAGGATCCTTTGATCCTTTGAGGGAAGACTTCCTTCTTAGCCAAAGCCCAAATCCACAGCCCAAGGAAAGAGGCATCTGAAATGATGGAAGCGCTGGGCTCAGAGCCAGCAGAGCTGGGTCCAGTCTTGGGGTTTCCACTTACTAGCTATTTGATCTTGGATATGTCATTTACTTTCTCTGAGCCCCAGTTTCCTAAGAAGTGGCATGTGTCTGCTTCACAGGGCGATTATAGGAAAAGCCACACTAACTTCTTCATTTACTCAACTGTTTAAGGCCTTGCTGAGGATAAAATGAAATATCTGGCCACTGTGACATTTTTATACCCTCTCCCTGGAAATGGCCAGTTGCTATCTGCTATTATATGCTTTAGTCATGTCCTACTCTTTGTGACCCCATGGACTGTAGCCTGCCAGAGGCTCCTCTGTCCATGGGATTCTCCAGGCAAGAATACTAGAGTGGGTTGCCATCTCCTTTTCCAGGGAATTTTCCCAACCCAGGCATGGAACCCACACCTCCTGCATTGCAGGCAGATTCTTAACCCACTGAGGCACCTGGGAAGGCCATCTGCTATATCATTATTATTATTTATGTTCCTATTATTAAGGTCATGAGTTCAGCCTCTGTTCTCATACAATCAACTTCACCTAGAGACAAGGAGGTTTATCCCAAAGCTATAGACACTGCCATTCCTTTGCACTGTTTGATAAATATTCACTTGCCTGTTCTACCCACAAAATAAACTCCTCAGAGGTGAAGAATCTGCCTTTCTCAACTATTTCCAGGAACTGGTACAGTACCTAGCACACTGTAGACATTTAATAATCATAGCTACTGTTTACTGTATACTGTGCTAGTCACTTTCTTATGTATCAACTCTACAAGTAAAAATATAATCATTCCCATTTTACAGATGTAGAAACTGAGGCTCAGAGAGCAAAATAACTTCTCCAGGGTAAGAAAGCTAGGAAATATCAGAATCAGGATTGAATAGAGGCTGGCTAGCTTCAGAGTCTGTCTTCTTGCCATTCTTGTAGTCGACTCACTGCCATCCACCTCCACTGCTGGAAACCCTTTCCTTCATAGAGCTATTTCTCTAGCTGAGAGGCAGAGGCTGGCTCTGATTCTCTTTCCTGTACTACTTGGGGATCTTACTCCTGGTTTTCCCAATAGCGAGCATTTTTCCTTTTCCTTTCCTTGTACCTGATGTCTGCAATGGTGCGGGCAAGGATTTCTTATCACAAGTGCGTGGAGGCTGATGGAAAAGAAAAGCTTCATCGTGATTAAAATGATGAGGAAGTCAAGGCTCACCTTCAGGCTCCCATCTGTCCTCAGGGAGGCCTTGCATCCTACTCTGGACCAAGTCACTGACTCCCTCCCCAGGGGGACTGATGTGATTGTCTGTAAAATGATCACAATCACACTGACCCTTCTGGGAAGGAGGAGAGAGGGTAGGTGGAAGGAATTAAAGCTTGGACATGAGGAGGTTAGAGATGAAAAAGCAAGAGTTTCAGGCTGAATTTAGAGCATGGTATCATTCTTTTTAGAAGTCAAGAGTCTCTTTTAACTCATGTTTATGAAACTGCTTTTTGGAGTTTCTTGAATTTCTCATTTTGTTGATTTCTATCTCTTATAACAAGAGTCAAAAGGGAGGAGACTTAAGTCCAGAGGGTACTTATGATGTAAGCCTTCGCAGGAGAAACAAGAGATTCAAAAGTCTCACAAAGCACTCCTACTGCCACCAAGGCGTGAAAGATGGTGACCATAGAAACAAGAAGTGGTGACAGCTTGGAAGGTGGCTTTGGCTAGCTGCAGGTGTAGGAGAATTTTCAGTGAGAGACAAGCAGGTCTTGGGTACTTAACAGAAGAGAGGAAAATGCATTGAACACTCAACCCAGTTATGATTTAGATGCAGCCGTGGGCAGAATAGCAATGAGCTCCTTATTTTAAGCAAGTGATAAAGAGATGAAAATAGATCAAGTGTGTTGAATCAACCCAGGTTTTTGCAATCAGTGAACTGGATGGACCACACCCTTCTCAGAGAGAGAAGAGAGAAATATGAGGAGTCTTTCTTGAAAAGGAAGAGCCTCTCTTTTCAGAGCGGAGTGTTCCAATTGCTGCCGAGTGACTTTCACCTAAATCATCACTGGAGAAAGTGTAGACCCCATCCTGGTGCTGAACTCAGAAAGGGAAGGAGATTCTAGTCCCTTCCCTTGGGCCTCTGGATCCAAGTAACTAACACAGTCCAAAAATAAGAGAATCCTGGACTGGAAGGACCCTCCAGGTCATGTAGCAAAAGCTATGACAGTGTTTCCCATGTATGGTTTTGATGCCAGATACTTTATATATATTATCGCATTCCAACATCCTCATAAAGTAGGCATTTTACTTGCATTGCCGTAAATGGAGAGACTAAAGCTCAGGGTAAGGGTCTAGCCCAAGGTCACACAATTGAAAGTACAGAGCCAAGATCTGAACTTAGGCCTGTCTGACCCCCAAACCCGTTTTCTCTGCTACACCACAGAGATCTCTATTCAACGGCCACTTCTCAGTGAGACCTTCCCCGACTCCGGAAGTAAACATGTGCTGCCTTCTCCCTGGTGCTCTCTATGCCCCACCCCCATTTTATTTCTCATCTTAGCACTTAAAAGCATCTGGCTTGTGTTAGTCATTCAGTCGTGTCCAGCTCTTTGCGACCCCGTGAACTTTAGCCTGCCAGGGGCCTATGTCCATGGGATTCTCCAAGCAAGAAAACTGGAGTGGGTTGCCTTTTCCTTCTCTAGGGGATCTTCCCAAACCAGGGATGGAACCCAAGTCTTCTGCATTGCAGGCGGATTCTTTACTGTCTGAGCCATCAGCACTTAAAAGCATCTGGCTTACTATAACTTTAGTTGTTTTTTGTTTATTGTCTGTGTTCTTCCCCTTACAACCTAGGCTCTATGAAGGCAAAGACTTTTATCCATAGTCCCAGTGTGTCAAGGAACAGTGTCTGGAAAAACGAATGAATTATTCAGTGAATAAGTGAATGTGGAATAACCTCTTGCCTGACTTTCTACTGGAATGCTGGCACCAATGCCCTCCGCTTTTGATAAAGAGCAATCCCAATGGTCCTTTAGAAAACCTGAAGGTTCTAGATTCTGACAAACTAAAAGGGAGAATAAACAGACAGCAGGCCTGCATTCTAAAAGAAAGGGCATTTATATGAGGAGCTGACATCCAAGCTGTCAAAGTGGGTGAGACGCAGATACGAGGTGCTAGTTCACAAGTTAATTTGAGTGCACACAGGGATCTGTGTATGAGAAAATAAAACAGGTAATTAGAGATGCTGGGCAGACAATGGAGCTCAGTCTCCAGGAAGAATTAACAAAGCCACTCCACAGCTTTGTTTGGCATGGATCATGTGTATGGTCATTCGTTGCCAATAACTTTCTTCTTCATTTAGGAAGATAAAGTGGGGCGGGGGTTGCACATAAGACTTCCCTGCAGCACAGACATTGACTGTAACAGAGAAGAGATTTACAAAGTCACTTTTTTTTTTTCTGCCATGCCACATGGCTTGCGAGATCTTAGCTCCCCAGCCAGGAATCCAAGCCAGGCCACAGCAGTGAAAGCTCTGAGTCTTAACTGCTGGACCACCAGGCAATTCAGTGAAGTCACTTTAAAGCAGTAGTTCTTTAACTTGCCAAAACTGATAGCTTGGGGAAAAGTTTCTTAACCTCAGGGAGGATTATATGAAATAATGTATGTAAAACCCTCAGTACAAAGCCTGGACCCTGGGGGCCACCTGATATTTACTATTAAATTAATATCATTTCTTGATAATCCAATAAACACAGCAAACTCTCCCTCCAGAAAAATGTACATTTGACCATACACTCAAAACTTTGCATATACTTTCAGAGGGGATGGGCACCTTCCAGAGGACCACTGAATCAGGAGTTAAGGACAAGTGCTTTAAAGAAACAGATGGACTCCCAGGCCAGCCACATTTGGCTGTAACTTGCTAAAATATATTCACACACATAAAGAGACAATGTAGTATATAGAACACGGTTAGTAAACCTCAGGAGCACAGAAATGGAGAGTTACAGAGGCAAATATAGGCTGGCCCCATTCAAGCACTACTAAGTGAAGGTGCCCTGGTCCAAAAACTCATTTGTGGGACCTCCCTGGTGGTCCAGGGGTTAAGAATCTGTGCTTCCACTGTAGGGGGCATGGGTTCAATCCCTAGTGGGGAAACTAAGATCCTGCCTGTCACATGGTGCAGCAAAAAAACAAAACAAAACAAAAAAAAAAAACCATTTGTCTGTCCCTGGGCAATGGTTTAGCCCTTACTATGGAGATGTGTGCAGCAGTCCTTACGCCTGATATCTTTAACATTTGCATCATGTCACCTAATTCCCCTTGCTCTAACTGCATCCAATCACCAATCAATCTTCTGACTAGGACATGGCTTTAACTCTGGAAGGCCTAAAGGGAGAGAGAGGGAGGGCCTGGTCCTTTCCACTCCCATTTCTCACTGTAAATAAGTGAACAGGCATTCAGGATTTGTAGAACAGTCTATGAGTATGGCTAATCCACTCCTCCTCTGCTAACATAAAGATCAATTTTCTATGCCCACAAGGCTTCTTGGGTGATAGCCAATAAACCCCAGGGTGCTGTGATTGGGAGCTCTGAATTTTCTTAAGAGTAATTTCTCTCTTAGGAATCTACCCTACGGAAATAACTAGGAGTTGTGATGTAAAAGAGGTCCACCATAGTGGATTTACAGAAACTTTTTATTTCGAGTTAATTTTTTAATTGACATGCAGTTTTAAGAAATAATATTCAGTTCAGTTCAGTTCAGTTGCTCAGTTGTGTCTGACTCTTTGCGGCCCCATGAATCACAGCACGCCAGGCCTCCCTGTCCATCACCATCTCCCAGAGTTCACTCAAACTCACGTCCATCAAGTCGGTGATGCCATCCAGCCATCTCATCCTCGGTCGTCCCCTTCTCCTCCTGCCCCCAATCCCTCCCAGCATCAGAGTCTTTTCCAATGAGTCAACTCTTCGCATGAGGTGGCCAAAGTACTGGAGTTTCAGCTTCCTTCCAAAGAACACCCAGGGCTGGTCAGCTTTAGAATGGACTGGTTGGATCTCCTTGCAGTCCAAGGGATTCTCATTAAGAGATTCCATATACCCCTATGTGTAACTGTGTCAGTCTGTTTGGGCTGCTAGAACAAAAATACCGTAGACTTGGGTGGTTTAAAAAACAAACACTTGGGACTTCCCTGGTGGTCCAGTGGCTAAGATGCTGAACTATACACATGGACATCACCAAATGGCCAATACCAAAATCAAACTGATTACATTCTTTGTAGCTGAAGATGGAGAAACTGTGGTGGTGGTTTAGTCGCTCAGTCATGTCCAACTCTTGCGACCCCTTGGACTGTAGCCTGCCAGGCTCCTTTGTCCATGGGATTCTCCAGGCAAGAATACTGGACTGGATTGCCATTTCCTTCTCCAGGGGACCTTCCTGGTCCAGGGATCAAGCCCAGGTCTCCTGCATTGCAGGCAGATTCTTTACTGACTGAGCTACGAGGGAAGCCTGAGGAGAAGCTGTATACAGTCAGCAAAAACAAGACCTGGAGCTGACTGTGGTTCAGATCATCAGCTTCACTAGCAAAATTCAGGCTTAAAGAAAGAGGAGAAAGCTACTAGGCCAGTCTGGTA
Organism: Redunca redunca; assembly: GCA_006410935.1. Classification (NCBI taxonomy): domain Eukaryota; kingdom Metazoa; phylum Chordata; class Mammalia; order Artiodactyla; family Bovidae; genus Redunca; species Redunca redunca. The sequence goes on from SJYQ01018570.1 coordinate 106,387, forward strand.
TGGCTTAAACCAAATCCCCTATGAATATGCAGTGGAGGTAACTAATAGATTCAAGGAATTAGATCTGGTAGACAGAGTGCCTGAAGAGCTACAGATGGAGGTCCATAATATTGTACAGGAGGCCACAAACAAAACCATCCCGAAGAAAAAGAAAAGCAAGAAGGCAAAGTGGTTATCTGAGGAGGCCTTACAGACAGCTGAAGAAAGAAGAGAAGTGAAAAGCAAGGGAGAATGGGAAAGGTATATCCAACCAAATGCAGGTTTCCAGAGAATAGCATGGAGAGACAAGAAGGCCTTCTTCAATGAACAGTGTGTAAAACTAGAAGGAGTCAACAGAAGGGGAAAGACTAGAGATTTCTTCAGGAAAACTGGAGATATCAAGGGAACTGATTGCCCAAGGATGGGCACAATAAAGGATGTAAACGGTAGAGACCTAGTAGACGCTGAAGAGATCAAGAGGAGATGGAAAGAATACACAGAGAAACTGTACAAAAAAGATCCAAATAAGCCGGGTTGCTATGATGGTGTGGGCAGTCATCCAGAACCAGGCATTCTAGATAGCAAAGTCAAGTGGGCCTTAGGAAGCACTGCTGTTAATAAAGCTAGTGGATGCAATGGAATTCCAGTAGAACTATTCAAAACCGTAAAGGATGATGCCATCAAGGTGTTGTATCCAATATGTCAGCACATCTGGAAGACCCAGCAGTGGCCACAGGACTGGAAAAGGTCAATCCTCAGCCCAATTCCCAAGAAGGGTAGTACTGAAGAGTGTGCTAGTATCAGACAATCACACTCCTCTGCCACGGTGGTAAGGTCATGCTTAAAATCTTGCATGCTAGGCTTCATTCAGCATTATGCAACCAAGAACTTCCAGATGTCAAAGCTGGGTTTAGAAAAGGAAGAGAAACAAGAGATCAAATTGCCAACATTTGCTAGGTCACAGAGAAAGCTAGAGAACTCCAGAAAAATATCTACCTCTGTTTCATCAGTTACGTTAAATCCTTTGATGTGTGGATCATGACAAACTGTGGAAAGCTGTTAGTGATGGGAATACCAGACCATTTTACCTGTCTCCTGAGAAACTTGTACATGGGTCAAGAAACAACAATTAGAACACTGTATGGAACACTGATTGGTTCAAGATTGAGCAAGGGGTATGATAGGGCTGTCTGCTGTCACCCTATTTGTTTTTGTATACCCTAGTGTATTTGTATCTATACATTGAGCACATCATGAGAAATGCTGGGCTAGATGAGTTACAAGCTGGAATCAAGATAGGTGGGAGAAACCTCAGATATGTTTGGATATTAGAATGGATGAATACCATTCGAATGGCAGAAAGTGAAGAACTAAAGAGCCTCTTGATGAGGGTGAAGGAGAGTGAAAGAGCTGGCTTAAAACTAAATATTAAAAAAACTAAGATCATGGCATCCAGCCCCATGGCAAATATTTATTTACTGCATGGCAAATAGAAGGGGAAAAGGTGGAAGTAGTGACAGATTTCTTCTTCTTGGGTTCTAAGATCACTGTGGAGGGTGACTGCTGCCATGAACTCAGAAGATGTTTGCTTCTTGGCAGGAAAGCTATGACAAACCTAGACAGTGTGTTGGAAAGCAGGACATTACTCTGCCAACAAAGGTCTGTATAATCAAGGCTGTGGTCTTCTCAGTGGTCATACATGGTTGTGAGAGCTGAATCGTAAAGAAGGTGGACAGCCAAAAACCTGGTGCCTTCAAACTGTGTTGCTGGAAAAGACTTCTGAGAGTCCCTTGGACTGCAAGGAGATCAAATCAATCAATCTTAAAGGAAATAAACCCTGAATATTCATTGGAAGGACTATGCTGAAGCTGAAACTCCAGTAATTTGGTCATCTGACGTGAACAACTGACTCACTGGAAAAGTCCCTGATGCTGGGAAAGATTGAGGGCAGGAGGAGAAGAGGGTGTCAGAGGATGAGATGTCTGGATGGCGTCACTGATGCAATGGACATGAACTTCAGCAAACTTCAGGAGGTGGTGAGGGACAGGGAGGCCTAGTGTGCTGCAGTCCACAGGGTCACAAAGAGTTGGACACGACTGGGTGACTGAACAACAACAACTGTGTCAGTCTGTTTAGGCCGCTAGAACAAAAATACTATAGACTTGGGTCATTTAAAAAACAAACACTTGGGACTTCCCTTGTGGTCCAGTGGCTAAGACACTGTACTCCCAATGCAGGGGACCAGGGTTCGATCCCTGATCAGGGAACTAGATCCCACATGCTGTAACTAAAAACCTGCATGTCACAGTGAAGATCAAAGATCCTGCATGCTGCAACTAAGACCTGGGGTAGTGAAATAAATAAATATTTTTTTTAAACCACATTTCTCACAGTTCTGGAGACTGGGAAGTCTAAGATCAAGGCCATTTTTCTTGATTCATAGGCAGCTGTTTTCTCACTGTGCTCTCACACAGTGGAAGAGGGGGAAGAACTCTCTGGTATCCTTTTTATAAGGGCACTAATCCCCATCATGAGGGCCCCACCCTCCTGAATATCCTCTTAATCATCTCCCAAAAGCCCCACCTCCAAACACCATCATATTGGGGATTAGATTCAATATATGAATTTTGAGGAGAAACAAACATCCTGTCTATGGCAATAATATCTTGTGTAACCACAATCAAGGAATTATCCAAACAATCCACACACTTTATTCAGATTTCACTATTTTGTGTGCACTCATTTGTGTTTATGGAAGTTTATCACATGTAGATCTGTGGGATCACCACCACAGTCAAGAAAGACATAAAATAGTTCCATCATAAGAAATTACATTAATTTTTACAGTAAAAAAGTAAAAACAACTTCAGCATCCAGCATTAAGAGATAGCTTACACAAATTGTGGTACAGTTATAAACTATTATTCAGTCATTAAAGATGGTGAGTACATAAATATTATAAAATGTTCGTAAAGATTATTTAATATGGGAAAATGGTTATAGGGCTTCCCAGGTGGCGCTAGTGGTGAAGAACCCATCTGCCAATGCAGGAGACTTAAGCGATGTGGATTGGATCCCTGGGTCAGGGAAGATCCCTTGGAGGAGGGCATGGCAACCCACTCCAGTATTCTTGCCTGCTATGGACAGAGGAGCCTGGTGGGCTACAGTCCAAAGAGTTGGACATGACTGAAGCAACTTAGCCCTTAACACAAAGTTATAAGACACAAAGTTTTATGTATGATATATAAAAGTGAAAAGTGAAGTCGCTCAGCCGTGTCCAACTCTTTGCGACCCCATGGACACCAGGCTCCTCCGTCCATGGGATTTTCTAGGCAAGTGTACTGGAGTGGGTTGCTGTTTCCTTCTCCATGATATATATGTATATTTTAAACTAAGTGTTGAGGAATACTTGATGGAAATATATCATAAGTTTCCAACACTATTTGCCTTTTGATGGTAGACTAGGTTATGCTTTTCTTGTTTTATTTTTGTGTATTTTTCAAATATTTCTATAATAAGCTCTATTGTGGGTTGAATGGGCTGTTCAGTCGTTAAGTCATGAGCGATTCTTCGTAACCCCATGGACTGCAGCACACCAGGCTCCTCTGTCCTTCACTATTTCCCAGAGTTTGCTCAAATTCATGTCCATTGAATAGGGTGGGATGTTAGAAAACCCATAGAGGAAAATGAAAAAAAGAAAAATCAAAACAAACAAACAAAAAAAACTTGACAAAATAGTGACTCAAGGTTGAGGCTCTATCATGAAGGGGGACTGCTCCCAGGGGAGGCAATTGCTCTGTTTATACCAGGGGTCCAGGGATCCAGGGGGCTGCAGCCTCTTTTCCCAGCCACCCAGCACAGTTTAGAGGAAGTCTTACAGGCTCTGCAGCTAAACTGGGTCCAACATTGGTGATGCTATCTAACCATCATTCTCTGTCGCCCTCTTCTCCTTTTTCCTTCGATCTTTCCTACTATCAGGGTCTTTTCTAATGAGTTGGTTCTTCGCATCAGGTGGCCAAAGTATTGTAGCTTCAGCTCTCGCATCTGTCTGTCCAATGAATATTCAAGGTTAATTTCCTTTAGGATTGACTGGATTGAATGTACCCTCCCTCCAAATTCACATGTTGAAGCCTTAACTCCCAAGTGCTAGTAGTTGGAAGTACTGCCTTTGGGAGGTAATCAGGTTTACATGGGGCCATGAGTGTGGGGTCCTCATGATGGGATTAGTGGCTTTATAGGAAGAAGAAGAAGAAGACAGAGAGAACACAGTGAGAAAGCAACTGTCTGCAAGACAGGAAGGGTCCCTCATCCAGAATCAAAACACCTTTATCTTGGACTTCCAGCCTCCAGAACTGTGAGAAATATGTTTGTTGTTTAAGCCTTTCAGTCTATAGTACTTTATTACAGCAGCCTGAGCTAACTAAAACAGAATCATTTAATCAGGAATAGGGTGTGGGGTAGAGTGGGATGTGGGAAAAAAAACATGGGGGAAAAAACAAAGGAAAATCAAAGCAAAAGAATAACCGGATAAAAATAGCAACTCAAGGCTGAGACTCTATGGTGAAGAGGGACTGCTCCCAGGGGAGGTAACTGCTCTGTTTACATCAGGGGTCCGGGGATCCAGGGGGCTGTGGCCTCTTTTCCCAGCCACCCAGCGCAGTTTAGAGGAAGTCTTACAGGCTCTGCAGCTCCCAAGCCTAAACTGGGTCCAGCAGGAAAATGAGAAAGTGAGGGCATCCTCATATCTTATGAGGACAAAAGAGGCCAAGAGACTGAGTGGCAGGGCTGAGACTTGGGGCTGGGGGTGGAAGCAGCCCAGTCCGCACTCACCTTCCAGATCTACAACCCTGGAGGGAGAGGAAGGGAATGTGGAAAGTGAGACAAAGGATGGGTGGAGCCTCTGCTCTAGCCAACTGCTTAGGCAGTGACCTGTGGGAGACAAATGAGGGCAGAGCCTGGAATCTGTCCTGCCCTGGCCCACACCCAATTGGCCAGGACACCGTGCCCTATCTGATAAGAGTATTGGCCTGGGAGTCAGCCATCTGAGTCTCAGGCCAACTGTGCTTCAAAGCAGAGCAGTTTGGCAAAGCCAATTTGATATGGGAGATATTCTGATAGAACTGAGTCAAAATATAAAATTACCGTTTAGAAAGTTATCAAGTAGCTTATAAAAGACAAATCCAATCCTGCCTTTCTCTCTGATGTTCACCCTACCCCTGACTTTCATACCTTCATTAACCTTGACTCCATTCTTAATTCCTATCATGTCACTGAGTGCCTTACCATCCTGGATTTCCAGAGGCAAAGGCTGGCACTGGGTGCGGCTCAGAGTGGAATTGAGAATGTCTGCTTAGCATGTACCACTTGAAAGTAAAATATACATATAAATTTAATGGTTTAATTTTAGGGTAAATTTCCTCCTATGAATACAGGGCTGCATCAAAGCATCCACAGTTGAATGGCTGCTGGAAAATATGCCAAAGGGACTGGAAGTACTTTCTAAATAAAGTGAGAGATCTTAGGGAGGATTTCCAGGTGAAAAACCAGAGGTCTCGGAAGAGAAAGAGATGATGCCATCTGGGAATGAAATACCCTGGAATTCTTATGAGGATATGGGTGGTCTGTCTGCCTGGAACTTTGCCCTTGGAGGGTTCCCGGCCCTTCTGCCATCCCACACGGTTCTGTAAACAGTCAGTCACAGTGCCATGCCTGCCCCAGGCATCAGAGGGGGCCATGGCTCAGGCCTGGCCAATTTCAGTACCTAAGTCCTGTCCACAGTGACTGGTCCAAGAAGAGGTTACAGAATCCAAGCAGAGGCAACCTCCTCCCATGGGGTCTAACAATAAGGTGCCTGGAGAGGCCATCTCCAGGGTCTCCCTCTGGGATCATGGACTATAAAGATGAGGAGATTCTGGGCTGCTGGCAGCCATCTTGCCACCATGCAGTCGGCAACCCCACTTCGAACTTCCTAAGTCGAGAAATTCTTTTTGCTTAAACTGGATCAAGTCTGTTTTCTGTCAGTGGCACAACAAACAGACCCCTAACGCTTTCCACTCTATTTTGGCACTTATGGAGATCCCAAGACTGCTAAAGAGAAGCCTGCTTATTGACAAGCCCAGGCCCCTTATCAGAGCCCACAGTCAGGAAAGAGATCGTCTGTGAAAGGAAAACTTAGATGCCTCAGGAGAAACCTAAACCAAGGCTCAGGTTTGATTAGGGTTGATTAACCAAGTCCTTCATTCATAAATGTTTTTCGATCAAAAAGAGATGCATAACTAGATATGTATTAGTGAAGCATCTGACTTCGGAGGATAAAGGTCAGCCTCCAAAGGTTTTAGAAATAAAGGGTCAAGAGGCAGATTGACATCAGATCTCTTAGCCACAAGACTAAACACTGGTGAAGAACCTAAGCCACTCCATTTTGTTAAAAAAGACTCCATTTTAGAGTTCTGAGGAAAGAATCTTTGGAAATCCCCTGACCTCACCCCACCACCTGCAAGCCAATCAGATCCCAGATCAGGATCTCCTGACTTTACGTTCATTATGACTTGCGGGGGAAATTCGAATTAAGCCTGGGAAATGGGAACCAATCAGAACCCGTGGCCACCAGGGAAATGAAAACCAATCAGAACCCAACACCTAACCCTTCCACAGAAGGTAACCAATTAGCCGTCTCCCAACCCGGAAACTCCCGATTTTCGAATTTTTCGCGTGAGAATACCCTATATAAGCAATGTAACCCAGAGTTCAGGGCTCCTCTCCTTAGCCGCTGCTTCGGTAACAGTGGGAGCCCCAGCTAGAGCCTGGTAATAAAAACTCTTGCTTTTGCATCGGATACTGGCTCCCTGGTGGTCACTGGGCGATTTCACGACTTGGGCATAACACTGGAAGATGAAAGAGTGAGGTCTTCAAAGTTCTGAGGGGAAAAATGAATTTGAACCTAGAATTCAAATTCATTTAGCATACATAAGACTGAGGTCCTAGAAGTTTCCTGCTCATGCTTCATTTCAAAAAAGTATTCATACTCTAGCAAAGTATTCATACTCTAGCAAAGTGAAAAGGGAATCCGCAAACAAAGTGGACCTGAGTGGGAGACAGGAAACAGGGGAACTAACCTTAGAGACCTATGAAGGTGGCATTTCATAAATCGTATGAGGAAGAGCCTCCAAATTACTAAACCCAGGTGGTGAATTTGCAGGTGTCCTCATATTATTATTTTAACTTTTCCCTCCATTTTAATTTTTTTCATAATTTAAAAGTTGGAAAAAATAAAACAAAAAAGGTTAGAGAGAAAAAATGATGCATATCTATTATGTCAATAGGAAAAAAGAAGCAGCTAAATGCTAAGATGAATTAAAATATTAGTTACTTAACGTTTCCTAACTTATAAGTTTCTGCCATCTATTTAAACATACGCTCATCAAAAAACGTGATTTTAGGTTGTACAACAACCTGAAAGTACTTAATAGCATAGAACTGTACACACAAAAAGGGTTAAAATGGTAAATTTTATGTTACATATATTTTACCACAAGAAAAAATTTCACGGAGTGTGATTTTAAACCATTCAATATTTTCATTATTCTTAAAACCTCTAGCTGGAACCTTCTGGGAAACAATAGCTTTAGCTGTGAGGAAATATTTATACACTGCAGGAACCATTTTTGTGTGTGTTTCCCTGCATATGTGCACAAGTGAGCAAGGGTTTCTTTAGGCGTACGCCTAGGGGTAAACTTGTTGGTTGGAGGATATGATCATTTAGTTCAGTTCATTTCAGTCGCTCAGTCGTGTCCGACTCTTTGCGACCCCATGAATAGCAGCACGCCAGGCCTCCCTGTCCATCACCATCTCCTGGAGTTCACTCAGACCCACGTCCATCGAGTCCATGACACCATCCAGCCATCTCATCCTAGACGGACCTTAGTCGGCAAAGTAATGTCTCTGCTTTTGAATATGCTGTTTAGGTTGGTCATAACTTTCCTTCCAAGGAGTAAGCGTCTTTTAATTTCATGGCTGCAGTCACCATCTGCAGTGATTTTGGAGCCCTTTAAAAAAATGAACTCTGCCACTATTTCCATTGTTTCCCCATCTATTTGCCATGAAGTGATGGGACTGGATGCCATGATCTTGGTTTTCTGAATATTGAGTTTTAAGCCAACTTTTTCACTCTCCTCTTTCACTTTCATCAAGAGGCTCTTTAGCTCCTCTTCACTTTCTGCCATAAGGCTGGTGTCATCTGCGTATCTGAGGTTATGGATATTTCTCCCGGCAATCTTAATCCAGCCCAGCGTTTCTCATGATGTGCTCTGCATAGAAGTCAAATACGCAGGGTGACAATATGCAGCCTTGACGTACTCCTTTTCCTATTTGGAACCAGTCTGTTGTTCCATGTCCAGTTCTAACTGTTGCTTCCTGACCTGCATACAGATTTCTCAAGTTGCAGGTCAGGTGGTCTGGTATTCCCATCTCTTTCAGAATTTTCCAGAGTTGATTGTGATCCACACAGTCAAAGGCTTTGGCATAGTCAAGAAAGCAGAAGTAGATGTTTTTCTGGAACTCTCTTGCTTTATTGATGATCCAACGGATATTGGCAATTTGATCTCTGGTTCCTCTCTTTTCTAAAACCAGCCTGAACATTTGGAAGTTCACGGTTCACTTACTGTTGAAGCCTGGCTTGGAGAATTTTGAGCATTACTTTACTAGCATGTGAGATGAGTGCAATTGTGCAGTAGTTTGAGCATTCTTTGGCATTGCCTTTCTTTGGGATTGGAATGAAAACTGACCTTTACCAGTCCTGTGGCCACTGCTGAGTTTTCCAAACTTGCTGGCATATTGAGTGCAGCACTTTCACAGCATCATCTTTCAGGATTTGAAATAGCTCAACTGGAATTCCATCACCTCCACTAGCTTTGTTCGTAGTGATGCTTTCTAAGGCCCTCTTGACTTCACATTCCAAGATGTCTGGCTCTAGATTAGGGATCACATCATCATGATTGTCTGGGTCATGAAGATCTTTTTTGTACAGTTCTTCCATGTATTCTTGCCACCTCTTCTTAATATCTTCTGCTTCTGTTAGGTCCATACCATTTCTGTCCTTTATCGAGCCCATCTTTGCATGAAATATTCCCTTGGTATCTCTAATTTTCTTGAAGAGATCTCTAGTCTT
>SJYQ01018570.1:116004-150532 GCA_006410935.1 Redunca redunca
GAAGAGGGGTGTGTTTGGCAGAAAAGAATTCAAACTAGAGAATAATCAGAAAATAAATCGATTCACGCCTCAGTATCTTCATTCATAAAATCTGGATATTGACGTTACCTATCTCAAAACATTGTTGGGAAAGTTACATGAAATAATATATCTAAGGCATTTGGCATATTGCCTGGAACAAGAAAATTCAGTAAGTACTAGCTCTTGTTAATTAAGATCCTGTTAGGGCCTCCCGGTGGTCCAGTGGTTAAGAATCCATCTGCCAGTGCAGGGGACATGGGTTCGATCCCTAGTCTGGGAGGATCTATAACAGGAGGAGCCGCTGCAATGAGAAGCCAACGCGCCACAGAACAGAGTCGCCTGCACTTGCGGCGGTTAGAGAAAGCCTTCGCACAGCAACAAAGACCAAAAGCCAAAAGTAAATTAATTTTAAAAAAGATCTCATTAAACCAAGTCATCCAAGATCACACAGCTTATAAGTGTCTAGAATGTGAATCAGTTCAGTTCAGTTCAGTCGCTGAGTCGTGTCCTACCCCTTGCGACCCCATGGACTGCAGCATGCCGGGCTTCCCTGTCCATCACAGAGATTCTCTGATTCCAAAGCCCAAACTTAAACCACTCTCTACCTAATTACTACCATTTACTGAGCACAGTGCTCTATACTCTGCACTCCTTATCTCATTTAAACTTCGTAACATCCCCAAGCTGGGGGTGGCTATTTTACAGAAAAGGAAATTGAGGATCATTTAACCCACTTGCCCAAGCTCACGCAGTTGGGACTCACACCCAGGCCCGCCCAGCTCCAGCACCCTCTCCCCAGCACCACACTGGGAGTCAGGAGGCTCGGGTCCCAGCCCCAGATCTGCCACTGATCAACCTGGTGCCACCGAGCCTGTTCCTCATTGTTTTTTTAAATAACAGAAGCTAGGTTAGAGAACGGTCCCTCTGCTCCCTTTAAGCTCTACTGTTCTGGGAAGCTGGATTTAATGAAGTCAGAGAGCAGTCCAGGAAGGAGGGAGGGGTGTGTCTGAGCCAGACAGGATCCCCATCCCCAGCCGACAGCACATCCACTAAGAGAGATCCAGAGGCGCCAAGGGGCAAGCCCAGGTCTCCAAAGCATCAGTCATCGTCTGCTCCCAGGGCCCAGGGGGTCAGCTGGGAAGCTGCTCCAATTATACTGGGATGATGAGGGATCTCTAGGATGATGAAAGGGTAGGAGACGAGATGTCAAAATACACAACGGGAGAGCTGACTTATTCCACGTGGAGAAGGGAAGCCAAAAAGGGCCAGTTTTCAAGTCTCCAGTGAGTATGGGGGCTGGGTGGAAAGGTTGAGACTTGGGGTGTCTAAGACCTGGGCCCTAGTCCTGGCTTAGCCGCCAACAAGCAGTATGACTTCCGTTTGCCAAATTACTTCACCACCAATCTTCAATTTCCATACCAATAAGTTAGGGAAATAACTTTAAAACACTCCACCAATTTATACCAAAAAAAAAAAAAAGTATAATATTACAGCCAAAAACAACTAGAAATGCTCAAATACCCTGGCAACAGAGAACACTTGTTAAGCAGGCCTGGGGGTGGGAGAGGTGTTGATGCAACAGAACGTTAAAATGCCACTTGAGACACTGAATAATAACAAACACTGATTGGACACTATTTGCTAGGTGCGAGGCAAAGGCCCTGACACACAGGGCCTCATCCAACTAACATCCTCAAGCATCTTCTGAGGGAGGCGTTATCACCATCTTTCAGATGAGTTAGCTGAAGCCCTGAGAGGTTAAGTCACTCAACAAGTTAATAAATGAGGTCCGCAGGACTTCAGTCCAGAGGCCCACCTGATTCAGAGGGCCGAGACCCTAACCTTTACATTCACTGCCTCAGACTTGGGTATGAGAAACATGCAGAAATAGAGAAATGTATATATAAGGGTTAAGCAAAGGGGAAAAAAACCCTCCAGGGTAATTATGTTAATACAAGAATATTGTCATCAATGCTAGGTTTGGAAGTTTATAAAAATGGGCAATTTCGGATGCTGAGAACTTATTTAGGACTGCTCAGGTTTAGCTGTTTCTGCTTAATTTTTGGTCATAGAGACGATGAAACATATAATACCTGACCGAGGGGGCAAGCACTGATGATAGGGTCTTTCTAGTTTTAATATTTCATTTCCGAGGTGATCAGAGGAGGAAGGTACAGCTACATTTCCTCATCACTGAGAAGATACTGGAAATCTGAGACCATGAGTCTCCTGTAACAGCTTCTCCGTGACTTCACATTACCTGCCGCACTGCTTCTCGGCCTTGACTGCATATTGGAATCACGTGAGAAATTTTAGGGACTGCTGGTGTCCAGGTCCACTCCCAGAGATTCTTACTGAATTGATATGGGTACAGCTCAGGCACTGGAAGTTTTAAAATTTCCTCACAATATTCCAGTATGCAGAAATATGTGAAAACCCCTGGCCCACCCAATAAAGGCCTAACTCCTTCACTTGGCATAGAAGGCCTTCTCTGATTTCTTCAGAAAGCTTCCCTATATCCCTATATCGCCTGTTTTCCCCAAGCCAATTAGAATGTCCTGAGCATGCTCTGTTCTACTATTTACATTTCTGTGTCTTTACGTGTTACTTCCTCTGACCGAAATAATTTCCTCTGTTTCTTCTCCCTTGTCTATTTGGAAAAATCCATTCATCTTCAATAGCAGGGCAGTCAGCCTCCAAGATGGCCCCCAATTATCCCCACCTTGTATTCCTGCCCTTGTGTGGCTCCCCTGCCCTGCTGAACAGTCCTGACCTGTGTGATAATGGTATTGTGGATAATGACGGAGTATGACTTCCAAGGATGGGTCATCCAAGACATCACAACTTCCCCCTACCCCTCTCTTGGATCACTTGCTCTCAGAGAAGCCAGCTACCATGTCTTTAGCAGCCCTATGGAGAGCTCCACGTGGTAAGGAACTGAAGCCTCCCGCCAACAGCCATGTGAGTGAGCCAGCTTGGATTCTTTGATCCCAGTCAAGCCTTCAGATGATGGAAATCCCAGCTGACATCTTGACTACAGCCTCATGAAAGATCTTAAGCTCGAGCCACCCAGCTAAGCCATCCCGGAATCCCTGAGTCCTAAACTGTGAGATAATGTTTGTTGGTCTAAGCTGCTAAATTTGGGGATAATTTATTATACAGCAATAGATAATTTATTCAAACACCAAGCTCAGGTATATGACACTCTGTGAAGTCTTTTTAGCTCCTCTGCTGAAGTTGAATTGAACCCCGTGTGCCGCTGCTGAGTCTGACACCCTCTCCCTCCCCAGCCACATCATAGCACTCAGCACACAGGGCCTACTTGAAACTTGCCTTTTTTGCCCACTGTATTCCATCCCAGGAGGAAAGGGGCAGCCACAGTGCAGGTTCCAGTAAGCACGTACAAATGTAAGAACATGCATGAGAACTGCTACCCAAGTTTAGCCCAGGATTCTTCCCTACAGAAACTCCAAGGTATGCTGACCGGAAATCATGGATGTCATGGCGAATGGGTCCTGATGGTTTTCTGAAAAATTCAACAAAACTCTGGCACCCATGGGTATATCTAAAGCACTCGACTGGAAGTTAGAAAATCTGGGTTTTAATTCTAGTCTGTCAACTACCTGCTGAACTTCTCTGAGTTTCGGTTTCCTCTTGGACCAAGGACTCTTGCAATTCTAAAATTTAACAACGCTTATTTTCAGTTAACTATTACTCCTGATCCACAAAAGAAGATAAAATTGGCTAATAGTATTAAACCATAGCCAGGGTTTTCAAAACTTTTGTGTATCAGAAATAACCCTGAAGTTACTTTCTCTCTCTAACACACACACACACCCCTGGTTTCCACCTTAGACCTTCTGAATCAGCTTCTCTGGGTCTCTGGACCAGGGCATCTGTATTTTTATATAGTTCCAAGTGATTCTGATATGCACCTACAGCTGAAAATCATGAATCTACAAAGTGAGGGTGAGAGACTTAAAAAAAAAATTTTTTTCTGCCAGCTGGTTGGCTCCTTGTTTACAGAGCACAGTACTAATGAATTTGTTCCCTGAGCTGTCAACTTTATATGAGGTGGATGGATGGATGGATGGATAGAACCAGGCTACTGCTACTGCTAGAAAAGTAATTCAAGATGTATTGTTAGGATTCAGCTAGGTCTTCAGAAATGACTCTTAATATGACCCAACTGCTTAAGACATTTACAGGAGATCACGTTATGGGGTATTTTAGCTTCCACAGAGTAAAGAACTGCTTTCTTTTTGTTAGATAGGAAGATATTAAGAGCACGGACTTTGGAAACAAAGGGTTTAGGTTCCTGGCTCTTGCACTTAACTTACAGGCTGGGTGACTGTGGCTGGGTTAGCAAATTTTTCTGAACTTCACTTTCCTGATCTGTTGTATGGGGTGACATGCACTTCATTATAGGAATGCTGTTAGGATTAAATGATACAATGTATGTAAAACACTTAGCACAATATCCAGCACAAAACAAGTGCTCATTAAATAGCACACCACGGCAAAAATGAAATATGGCCCTTTTATTATTAATGGCAACATATACTTGTCTAGTGCTTTATAAGTTACAAAGCGCTCTTACACCAAAACCCTCGCAGCCCTCCAAGTCCTGAGGTGGGCAAGGCAGACACTAGTGACCCCATTTTACAGAAAAAGAAAGGCTCTGAAGGGTTCCCTGGCTCTAGATCATATGGCAAAAAACGTGTCAGTGTCTGAATTCAGACTTGGGTGTGATTCCATGAAAATGAATAATTATATATGCACACTTGGCAGGCTGAGCATCTAGGGACCATCTGGCTTAGCAGGCTGAGGAGGGCTGCATTTCTGAGCAGCTTCTTTTTTTAGATGAAAGCAAGATGGAAAAATAAGCTGTCAAACTACTTTCCCTCATTTTCCACATTGGTGAGATGTGTGCTCAGTTTTGCCCTCTTTTTTAACTCTCAAATGCTACATGTCCGTGTATCTCAGTTCACTCCACCTGTCTTTGGCTACTCTGTCACTGACTCTGCCCTGGGGCCCACAGCTGGGATCTGGGAAACCCCTCTCCCCCTCAAAAAAGGAAGCAGGGGCAGCTGGAGACATCTGAGGGTGGGCGCGCGCCAGCTGTTCCTGTCTGGATGGGGAACAAGAAGCCTGCTGATGGGGGGATTCTGAGGGGGGACAGTGATCCCTGCTCCCCGTGTCAGTCAACAGGCAGATGCTTTTCCATCCAACAGATGGGTCCTGCTCCAGGAATAATGTAGTAAAGTGTAATACTAACTATGGCCCAGAATCTGTGTCTTCTGGGGAGCAGGAGGCCAAGAGATCAGATGTTAACCGAATCTAATCAAGAAGGCTCTTGCAGGCAAAGTGGAACTCGAAATGAGCCTCAAGGAAGAGCAGGTGTTTGGATATACAGATGGGAGACTGGGAAGGTCCTGCAAGCAAGAAAACATTGTGAGAAAGGGCACGCATGTTTGTTTGGGGGATGGGTAGGCATATCAAGGGAACCGAGGAAAAAGTCGGCACAGCAAGAAGCAGAGAACCGAAGAGGTGCGGCAAGAATCGTGAGGGGAGGAGATGCAACTCTACAGAGAAAAAGGAGCCCCAGAGATTCTTGGCAACTCAAGTGATGGAGACTCGACCACCAGCCCAGATTCCAACTGACAGGGAAACTCAAGTCATGAAAGGAAAGCACGCACACAGGTCAGAGTGAGGGAGAGAGGGGGACAAGACTCTCGGGCTCTGGGCCATCAGTTTCGTCATCTTTCCGTCAGACCACCGTTGCAGGCTGATGTTACACAGTGGTGTTTCAGGCAGATCTGGCAGCAGAATGCAAAGGGAGAGAGGTTTGAGTCCGGGAGACTGCAAAAATGATTCCAGGGTGTTGATGGAGGGACTAGACTCGAGTGAAGTGGGGAAGATGTGCTGGGTGTGAGGATCATGGCAAAGGGAGAGAGAAGAGGACCTGGCTGTAAGGGTGAGAGCTGTGGACAGGTCATTCGCAGGACATCCTCAGGCCTGGGAGTTTCTCCTGGGGAGGTCACAGGACACTTTAACTCCCTGACCTCAGTCTCAAAGGCAGCAGACAAAAATTCATCAACTAGCCTCTACAACCAACTCCCTATCCCCAGGCCCTTTTCCCTGTCCCACCCTTTACACAGACCTTCTCTCGGAGTCTCCCAGACCTTCAGTTTACATCTGCTGCTTAGGTGTCTGTGTCTGGATGGTCAGGTATGAAGCTAAAACTCAAACCAGAACCTAAGACTGTAGACTCTCCCTAGTGGTGAAGAAAACTGCAAAACTAGGACTGTGGTGTGAATGTTTATTTTTGAGGTGAGGAGCAGGGAGATGAGAGCGGAGAGAATGGGAAAACTCTCTTCATCTAGCTCCACCCTCCCATGACAGTGGGGCAGTTAGCTCACTGAAACTGAAGACGCTGGAATGAGAATTAGACCAAGACCATCTTGGGCCATTCAGCACAAGGATAGATGCTCCCTAAACTTGCAGGTATGTAAGAAGGACCAAATAAACAATAGTTAGGATAGGTAACTTAAAAAAATTATTTACTTGGCTGGGCAGGGTCTTTAGTTGTGGCACTCTTAGTGTGCCATGTGGGGTCTAGTTCCCTGACCAGGGATCAAACCTGGGACCCCTGCATTGGGAGCGTGGGGTCTTAGCCACTGGACCACCAGGGAAATTCTCATGGCTAATGTTATTAAGCCCTTAATACAGACACTGTGCTAAGCACTTAACATACATTATTTAACTAGTACAACAACCCTAAGATGTAAATACTATTGGAATCCCCATTTTACAAATGAGGAAGTTGAAGCTTGTAAAAGTTAACAAATTAGCATAAAGTCACAGGATAATAGTGTTGGTGCTGTCTGATTTCAAATCATGTTCTTCGACCCTGAACTGCTTTCCTCATCTTGCAAATCAACAGAGCAACCTGGCCCACAGTTCTTGGCAAAGCTCAGTTCTCTCCCAAATCTGCTTCTCACACTAAGGATGTCATTAAATCTCAATGCAAGTCACATAGGAATTGCTGGGGAGTTTAACCTTCTTGATTCAATCTCATTAAATTACATTCCTTATAACCTGAGAGTTTAAGGTGTGTGTATGTGTGTGTGGTTAGTTATGTCTGTCTCTATGCGACCCCACGGACTGTAGCCTGCCAAGCTTCTCTGTCCATGGAATTTTCCAGGCATGAATATTGGAATGGATTGCCATTTCCTACTCCAGAGGATCTTCCCGACCCAGGGAATCAAATCTGTGTCTCCTGCTTCCCCTGCATTGGCAGGCAGATTCTGTACCACTGCCCTGCTGGGAAGTCCTTTTAAAGAGAAGGGTTATCTCTGAGGCAAAACCAAGGTTACCTATTAGGCCATGGGCCTAGTGATTAAGAGTTTAGATTTTGATGCCTGAATTCCAGTTTTGTCAAATTCTTTCTGTGAGAGCTGGATTAAATAATTTCTCTACGACCCTGTTTCCTCATACATAAACTGAGGCTAATACCATCCGACCTCATGGGCTTACTTGTGAACAGCAAATGAGATGCTGCATGTAAAGCCCTGGTCACAGTCTGGGACACACAGTACAGGCCCAGGGAGCGCTGGCTGTTATGATGATGATCGTCAGCATCAGTGCCATCAGTTTCCACGCAGCCATGGCCAGCGACACTTGGCTTTTGCATCCTGCTGTGATGGGACACAAATCGAGCTTCCTACTGAGGCTAGATCCCAAGTACAGAGTAGGGCCTCTCCTGTGCCTCTGTCACTTTGCAGGCCCAGGGCTAAGTGGTGACCCAGAAGGAAAGGGGAACAGACAAAGGTTCTCACAAGGCCATGACACAGAGTTGGAGTCCATCAACTGACATTACAAGAGCCCAGTGGTCTTCTTGAAGAAGGGCAAGCAGGACACACACTGGAAAAGGGCTTGGGAACCGTTGAGAGCATGACAAGAACCTGGTCCATCTTAGTCTGACACGTCCAGGAATTGGGAGGGATGGGGAATCCCATTCCATCCAGTATTTACTTACTGTCCTTCCTGGTGCACCACTCTGCACACAGCAATGTCACAGTTTACCTTACCACCAGGATGCCTCCACAGGCATGGTCCAGCGATGGGATGGGGAACAAGAATATGCAGAAGAAACCCAGGACATCTTTGCTTTTGGAAAGGATTCACTAGAATGCAATTTATGAGCACATACCAGTTACTTAGCAGGATC
The DNA here is from genome assembly GCA_006410935.1 of Redunca redunca. NCBI lineage: Eukaryota > Metazoa > Chordata > Mammalia > Artiodactyla > Bovidae > Redunca > Redunca redunca. The sequence goes on from SJYQ01018570.1 coordinate 124,259, forward strand.
TCTTTACCTTATCTAAAAGGCCATTTAACTGGTGCCCTTCAATTTGCTGGAAGCTAACAAAACACTGGGACAAAAGACCAAAGACCTGGGGTACCCACCCCCAGCAGTTAAAGGAATGATTTCAAAGTCCAAGCACTAAAGGCTGTGCATTCCAGCTGCAGGAGTGTCCCTAAAGCGCTCTCTCAGGGACTACTTAGTTTTACTTTGTTATTGCTGTCCAGTCGCTAAGTCATGTCCGACTCTTTGGGACCCCAGGGACGGTAGCACGCCAGGCTCCTCTGTCCTCTACTCCCTCAGGGAGCTTGCTCAAACTCATGTCCATTGAATCATGCCACTCAGCCACCTCATCGTCTGTCACCCTCTTCTCCTCCTGCCTTCAATCTTTCCCAGCACCAGGGTCTTTTCAAATGAGTCGGCTCTTCACATCAGGTGGCCAAAGTACTGGAGCTTCAGCAACAGTCATTCCAATGAATAGTCAGGGTTGATTTCCTTGGACTGACTGGTTTGATCTTCCTGCACTCCAAGGGACTCTCAAGTCTTCCGCACCATCACAGTTCAAAAGCATCAGTTCTTCAGAACTCAGCCTTCTTTATGCACCGACTCTCACCTTTACTTTAGATGGAAAGGTGCAAACAGCTCTCCACATCTTCACAGACCAGAGGGCGCCATTGCGCTGATAATAGATCTGGACACAGGTGGCTTTGTTCTCTGGGGACTGAATGTTAGCTACAGCAGGATGACTAGCTTTGACCAATGAGCTGTGAATGGAAATGATGATGGCCACTTGTGGGCAGGAGCTTTAAGAACTTAGGGAGTGCTTCTCCACTCTCTCTTCCTGCTCCACCACAGCCAATGGGGACACCTCCAGAGAGTGGCAGCTTGGCCGGCCTGGGTCCCCAGGTGAGGATAAAAATGACACCAAGGAGAGCCTTGAGCCAACACACAGGACAAGTAGCATGGGCAAGAAGTAACCTTTTATCCCTATAGGGTCTGTTTGTTACTACCATGCCATCTAGTCTGTCCTGATGGAAACATCCTAAGAAGAGGTCAGATCACAGTAAGAAGTATGTGCGTTATCTTTTTGGCAAATTACTGTTCAAAAGTCAATACGACATTTTGCGACTTAAAGGATCATTTTCAGTGAGGAAGATTCCTCTACCCCAGTGACACCGGATCAATAAGTCATTGCCAGAACACGAACTGAATGGAGGAGACGGGTCCAGTTTCTAAACAACTTCCTTCTTTAGGAAGTTTCAGGTCTTCACAAGATATACCCATTATTATTACGGGTCTAAGGCAGACGCTGGGTCTCAGGTGCTCGCGCTGTTAGCACTGACTTCTCAGCATCTGCACCACCATCCCCAGGCACAAGGGATGACTTCTGCTGGTTCTGTGAGTGTGCATGGGCTCTGGTCCCTGTCTAGGGCTTGGAAGGCACTTGTACGCGCTCTCACAGAAGGAAATCCATAATGTATGCTTGAGTAAAACAGCAAGCCAAAAACCTCAGAATGTACAGTGTTACTAAGCAGACATGGAACATTTACAAAACTGACCTCACACTGGGTCAACAAGCAAGTCTCAGGATAAAAAAAACCATGTGGGTCATTTTCTCTGACCAAAAGCAGTTGAGGTAGAAAACAGCTATAGGGTAACGATAAAAATCTCCCAAGTTTGGAAAGTAGGAAATATACTTAAAATAACACATGGGTTACACATCCTTTCACTAATCCTAAGTATGCATAACGCAGATCCTCATTTTAGAAATGCAGGAACTGAGACTAAAAAGACGCTGTAATTTGCTCAAATGTACGCAGTGAGCAGTGGTGGAGCCTGGCTACAGGAAACCAGGTCATAGAACTCTAGAGCCTGGGGCTTCTGTGACATCCTCCTCACGCTACATCTCACTGGAATCCACAGATGCTTCCCAGGTAGGTCCACAGCCTCACTGGAAGTGGTGCTTCACCTCTGAGAAAGAACAGCTACTGAGAGACGGGAGACAGTCCCAGCTTGCTCCGGAGACACCGACCTCAGACCTGGCGTATAGACTCGAATTTCCCTCTTTCTCTTGCCTCCTCTGGGGTCTCCCACTTGGACTGAAGTGAGAGGTCTAGAGTAGTAGAGAGGGGTGTCTGAGGTTGATATTCCCAGACAGCTTTGAACTAGATCCCTAGGAAGACTTCCTTTCCTTTTAAAGATCGTTTTCCACACTGGCATACGTGGTAAGCAATCAAAGAAAGACAGAAGGAAAAGTTACTTCCAGATGGCTCCCCATCTTGCTGTAATGAAGATTAAATATAGAAAATACTCCAACATATCATTAGGCAAACATGAGTATTAATATCATTCACATTACAAATGGGACAAAACGGAAATCCAGTCTAGAGCTTGACTTAACTCTGAGGCTAGGCCCTCCGAGCCAGGAGACAGGCCACTAGGGCACCCTGATTCCGAGCAAGCTGGAGGCTCACAATACCTGAGGTAAGAGGCGAAACCGAAGTGCTTCTAGACTTCTCTCTAGAGATGGCTTCCTGCATTCGAACTGGCCAAACTCTCTCCCTTTTGCGGTGAGGGCCTATTCAAATGGCTACTTAGCACTGTTATTCTGCTTTCTCCATCAGCCTACTTGTGTTGCTTCCTGTCAAGTGAGATTTTCAGCAAAACTCTAAGACATCCAGAGCTTATGGGGCACCCCTTGTCCCTCAGCCTCTCTCCCTGTGCTGCCATGACAAGGCCAGCTGCCCCTTCTACAGGCTAACAAGCACACCTCCTCCTGACTAAATGACCAGGACTATTCTTCATGAGATGAGGAGGCTTGAAAATAAACAGAGAAATCTGATGGTGGTCCAGATCCTAGAAAGCCACCTGCAGTGCCCAGAACTCACCAAGCAGCCCTGGGGAGGAGGCAAAGGCAGAGAAGGAGGAAGAGACGCTGCCAAGTTGGGCTAGAGGTCCGCATGGTGGGAATTTTCCCTCCGTCCTCTGGCTTCACTTCTTCCACTGCAGAAGACACACTGGCCCAAGGTGCGGGCGTTGGCTGGCTGGGTTAATAGGGCTCACAGTGCTCAGCTTAGGGCTTAGGTCTTCCCCAGCCCCATCCCACTGCTTGTACCCCACACCATTAAGGCTCAGTCCTCAGAATGTCCGTTCGCCCATCAGTAAGTGACCCAAGTCGCAACATGGGCTTAAGATCGACAAGTCTGAGATTTAAGTACCCCGTTACCAATCAGCAGTGTGATTATATCCTCTCAATCAACACAGAAGGGCCATGGCAATCACTTCCTGATAGGAGGCCTAGGGTATCCCTGGGCAGGCCCCACATGGGAACTCAGCTCAAGGACCTTCCACAAATGACCAGTTGTGCCTACAGGCTGGACAGATGGTATGGGGCCCCTGGGGTTAGTGATGGTCCAATGCCTTCAATGAAGTTGTTCCATTGGTCATAGTCCTCTTTCAGGCCTGAACGGGGGAAAAAAAACATAGAAAGGTTAGGTAAACTTGTAAAGGTAGATCAAAGAGTAGCTACGTGGATTTAGTGGGTCATCCCAGAGACAGGAGCATCTGGGATACTACAGTGACTGGTTACAGTGGTTGCGACGGTGGAAGCGATAATGGTAACTACTGTTCTTTCAGTGCTTTTTCACATGTGCTTCTTAAACAATTTGCTTAACCTACAACAGCTCCATAACGACAATAACAACAGAAGGGAGCACTGACTGAAGGGCAATTCACTCCAGGAACTTTGCTAAACATGCATTGTTTCATCTAATTTTCATAGTATCGCTACGTGTCAAGTACTGCATGCATGCTAAGTTGCTTCAGTCGTGTCCGACTCTTTGCGACCCCTTGCACTGTAGCCTACCAGGCTCCTCTGTCCATGGGATTCTCCAGGCAAGAATAATGGAATGGGCTGCCACGCCCTTCTCCAGGGGATCTTCCCGACCCAGGGATGGAACTTGAATCTCTTAAGTCTCCTGCATTGTAGGCAGGTCCTTTACCACTAGCGCCACCTGGGGAGCCCTGTGTCTTGGCCCAATTTTACAGCTGAGGAAACAGGCTCAGCGAAGCTACCAGATTCATCCTATGTCAATACAACTGGTTAAGTGGCAGAGACAGAATTCAAACCCTGGTGAGATAGGGTGAGAAAGTGGAAAACCCACTTCCAGCCTCATGGATGTTGCTGAGCAAGAAGAGATCCTCCACAAGCCAGCCAGTGAATATGAATCCATGGCCATGTCAGTGAAGGGCAGAAAGAACAGGACAGTAACATCACGAAGCAGCATAAAGTAGGTATGATTCCAGAGAGGTCCCTGGGACCACAGGCAGATGGAGCTAATGACACGGTGAGAACAGTCAAGGCCCAGGCGGAGGGAGCAGAGCACAGCTAGGCAGGCAAATGGTGTTTCTGTTCAAAACAAAAACCTGGGACGTGGGCAGCAACCACTCTCCTTCATCTTCAGATCCCCAAGGCCCTGCCAAGGTCCTGGCAGGGAATAGGTCCTCGACAAACAGTGCGCCATCAGTTCAGTTCAGTTCAGTCTCTCAGTCATGTCTGGCTCTTTGCGACCCCATGAATCGCAGCACACCAGGCCTCCCTGTCCATCACCAACTCCCGGAGTTCACTCAGACTCACATCCATCGAGTCCGTGATGCCATCCAGCCATCTCATCCTCGGTCATCCCCTTCTCCTCCTGCCCCCAATCCCTCTCAGCATCAGAGTCTTTTCCAATGAGTCAACTCTTCGCATGAGGTGGCCAAAGTACTGGAGTTTCAGCTTCAGCATCATTCCTTCCAAAGAAATCCCAGGGTTGATCTCCTTCAGAATGGACTGGTTGGATCTCCTTGCAGTCCAAGGGACTCCCAAGAGTCTTCTCCAACACCACAGTTCAAAAGCATCAATTCTTCGGCACTCAGCCTTCTTCACAGTCCAACTCTCACATCCATACATGACCACAGGGAAAACCATAGCCTTGACTAGACCGACCTTAGTCGGCAAAGTAATGTCTCTGCTTTTGAATATACTATCTAGGTTGGTCATAACTTTTCTTCCAAGGAGTAAGCGTCTTTAAATTTCATGGCTGCAGTCACCATCTGCAGTGATTTTGGAGCCCAAAAAAATAAAGTCTGACACTGTTTCCACTGTTTCCCCATCTATTTCCCATCATCACTTAAAAAAATGCAGAGCATACTGCTGTGTGCCACAGTTTGTTCCTGATGCCAGAAATACAGCCACAGACAAATAGAAACCCTCATCCTCAGAGTTCACAATCTAGAGATAACAATAAACAAAACAACCAACACAGGATATGAAAAGGCGGGCAGCGCTGTGGCAAAAAACCAAGCCAGACAGAGGTAGTGCTGGTGGCCGGGGACCAGGGGTGAGAGGAGGAAGGGATGGTACAATGTTTTTTAAAGAGGGTTGTCAATGTAAGCCTCCTTGGGAAGGTGAGATGTGAGCAAAAAAGTGAAGGAGGTGAGAGTGAGCCATGAGATTGCACAGGAAGAATGTTCGAGGCAGCAGGAATAGCAGGGCAAAGGCCTGAAGCAGGACTGTGCCTGGGACGTGGAGGCTTGTGGAGTGAGAGGGAAGCAGGCCCGGGGAAGAGCCACAGGAGGGACACTGGGCGTTGACTTTGCCTCTCAGAGAAATAGGAGCCACTTTAGGGTCCTGAGCAGTGGAGTGACAAGATACGGCTTCCTTTCTAAAAGGGGGCTTCCCTGGTGGCTCAGCTGGTAAAGAATCCGCCTGTAACGCGGGAGACCTGGGTTCGATCCCTGGGTGGGGAAGATCCCCTGGAAAAGGAAACGGCTACCCACTCCAGTGTTCTGGCCTGGAGAATTCCATGGCCTATATAGTCCAGGGATTGCAAAGTGTTGGACACTACCAAGTGACTTTCGCTTTCTTTCTAAAAGGATCGCTCTGAAGGCTTGATAAAGAAAGGAGTGTGGAGACTTCCACACTGGTGGTCTAGTGGTTAAGAATCTCCCTTCCAGGCTTCCTTGGTGGCTCAGCGGTAAAGAATCCGCCTGCCAAGGTAGGAGGCATGGGTTTGACCCCTGATCTAGGAAAATCCCACATGCCATGGAGCAACTAAGCCTGTGCACCACAACTACTGAGCCTGTGCTCTCAGAGCCCACGTACTGCAATCATGAAGCCCGCGAGCCCTAGACTCCGGGCTCTGCAGCAAGAGAAGGCACCGCAAGGAGAAGCCCACACAGTGCAGCTAGAGATAACCTGCAGAGCAAAGAAGACCCGGCACAGTCAAAAGTAAACGTTAAACATTTTTTTCAACGGGCCGGACTTCCCTGGTGGTACAGCGAACAAGAATCCACCTGGCAAGGCAGGGGCATGGGTTCGATCCCTGGCCCAGGGAGATTCTACGTGCCTCAGAGCCACTAAGCCCATGCACCACAGCTACTGAGGCCGTGCTCTAGAGCCTGCAACCACTGAGCCTGCAGGCCACAGCTCCCGAAGCCCATGCACCTCCCTGAACTAGAGCCTATGCTCTGCAACAAGCGAAGCCACCACCATGAGAAGCCCAAGCATTGCAACCAAGGACCCCTGCTCACTGAACTAGAGAAAGCCTGCATGCAGCAACGAAGACCAAGGGCAGCCCGGACTACAATAAATGATTTTGTTAAGGTGCAAAATTTCAAGGCACAAAATACAAAATATTATTAGAGGAAAAAAAAAACAATGAACCCACATTCCAATGCAGAGGACATGGGTTCGATTCCTGGTTAGGAACTAGGATCCCACATACCATGGGGCAACTAAGCCAGAGTACCACAGCTCGGAAGCCCATGCACTGCAGTGAAGACCCCGACACACCACAGCTAAGACCCGACACAGCCACATAAATTAAAAAAAAGTTTAAAAAAGAAAGAAAGGACTGTGTGGGGACGCAGGGGTGGCAATAGGGAGTGGGTAGCCTATCCCTTCTCCAGCGGATCTTCCCGACCCAGGAATCACACTGGGGTCTCCTGCACTGCAGGTGGATTCTTTACCAGCTGAGCTAACAGGGAAGCCCTTAAAAAAGAAAGGACTGTGTGGGGAGGCAGGGGTGGCAATAGGGAGACCGGTTAGGAAACTCTTAAGTGAGAGACGAGTTGGACAGGATGGTAGCTGTGGGGGTAGTGACAAATGATGGCTTTCTATTTGGATTCTGAAGGTAGGGCCAATAGGATCTTCTGAGGGACTAGATGGGAGGTGTAAGAGAGGAGACAAGAATGGGACTTTGGCTTGAGTAACTTGAAGGATGGAGTTACTATTAACTGAGAAAGGAAAGACTGCAGTTGAAAGCTGTTATTATGTGTGATTCCCCTTAGAAGGCCAAGTAGAGATGTTGAGTTAATAAATGTGATGCTCATGGGCAAGGCTGAACTGGAGACAAACTGGAGAGTTTTCAGCATGGAGATGGCATTTAAAGCCAGAAGACCAGATGGCATCGGGGGATACAGGTAGAGAAGAGGTCCAAGCACTGAGCCCTGGAGGCAGCAAGGCAGACGGAGGGGGAGCAGACACTGAGATGGGAGAAAATTTGCTATGAGGCATCCTGGAAGCAAAGATGGGGCTTCACAGAACAGAGCCTCACCAACTCTCCCAGAAGCTGCTGAGAGTTCCAGGGACATGAGGCACAAGAGGTGACCGCTGGATTTAGTACTGTGAAGGTTTCATGGAGGAGTGGGATGCAAAAGCCTGGTAGGTGTAGGTTCAAGAGAGAAAGCGAAGGGAAGGGTCAGAGAAAGTGAAGCCACTCGTGTGCGGAGTTCTAGCGTGAGGGACAAGGAAACAGGGTGGTAACTGGGGGCCAAAGTGTGGGGTCAAGACAGATTTTTTTAAAAGAGAAAGTTCAGCACGAAATGAGCCGCAGACAGGGAAGAACTGATGATCTAATGTAAAGAGAAAGAACACTGTTGACACAGTCCTCTTGAGCAGACCAGAGGGTGAAATCCAGTGCGCAAGTGGAGGGGTTGGCCTAGTAAGACGACTGAGTAGGAACCTCTAGGAACCAGATGGACGGCTGAGTCTCTGCAAGAAGGTAGGGAGATGCGGTGCTGGGATTCGAAGACAGACTGATGGCTTCCATTTTCTGAGTGAAGTGGAGAACAGAGCTAATCAGCTGAGAGACCACATAGGGGAGGAAGGTAACAGAGGTTTCAAGAGAAAGAAGAAGGTGTGAAATTTCTTCCAGGAGCGAGGCAGGGAGGATAAGCATGTGGAAACAGGAGCTGTGTGAGGCACCAAATCTTCCTAATAGAAGGCAACACAACCCCTGTGTCAGCAGAATGCTGCTCTCAGAGGTAATTTTTAGGATCAAAGGTAATTTTTTTTTTTAGTTTTCTATTTTATTTTTTAATTTAAGCATAATTGCTTCACAATTTTGTGTTGGTTTCTGCTGTACGACAATGTGAATCAGCTCTAAGCATACGTATATTCCCTCCTTCTTGAGACTCCCTCCCACCTGGTTTATCACAGAGCACCAAGCTGGGCTCCCAGGATCAGAGAGATTTTTTAGGAATGGTGAGAGCTTCAGCTGAGCCACTTACAACCTATTTTAGTTTCCCACATGACACGTACCGTATGGCCACCATACAGTGGTGGCCTTTCAGAGAAAGGCTTTTCTCTCTTTGCAAAACCAAGTACCCCAAGCTGAGAGTCTTCGCCTTTTTTCACCGTCTTATCTCTTAACAAGTGGATACTGCAAGAGCCTCCTACCTGGGCTCTTTCCCTCTTAACCCATCCCATCTTGCCCATCCTCCATGACGTAGTCAGACTACAAATGTAAGTCTAATGATGACAATCCCCTGCTTATCCACGAAAGGCACTCACAGTCCATGGAATAAAATTCAAACTTATTTCAGGCATACATGGGTTTCTAGATCTGGCTTCTGCCCACTTCTCTACCTTTATTTTCCAACAATTCCACTATCCTGAATTCCAGATACACGAAACACAGCTTTGCAAAACTGACCAGGCTCACACCAGCCTTTGTGCCTTCTGTCTAGAAGACTCCTGCCTGCTGAGCCTTACTCATCTCTGACATTTAAGACAAGTATCACAGTGCAGCTGTGAAGCACCGGGGCTTTCCAATCAGACAGTCTAGCGGGCATTCTGGCTCTGTTGTTTAGTTGCTAAGTCGTGTCCGACTCTTTTACAACCCCATGGCCCAGCCTCCTCTGTCCATGGGATTTTCCAGGCAAGAATCCTTAAGTGGGTTGCCATTTCTTTCTCCAGCGGAATCTTCTTGGCCCAAGGATCAACACCCCCTGAATTGGCAAGCAGATTCTTTATCTCTGAGCCACCTGGAAAGTCCCAGTTCTTGCTTTGCCACTTACTAACCAGATAACCTTGACAAATTACTTAAATTCTCTAAGTTTTAGTATCTCATCTGTAAAACGGAGTTAATAATACAAGTACTCATTGGAAAGGGCCATCTTCAGGATTATACATGCTGAAGTAACTATAGTAGTGTAGCAGAAGGACTGGCATCAAGCCTGTCCTCAACAATCTTCCTCAGTCTAAGACTCTCCTAATCATCTGATGGTCTCCAATAATGAGTATCTTAGTTCAGAGGACACGGCTACTCAACGGAATCCAATCATTCCATGGAGAGGGCCCCTGTCACCTTTAATTTTTTATTTTTTTAATTTTTATTGGTCTCATCATGAGTCATGTGGGATCTTAGTTTCCAGACCAGAGACTGAAACCATGCCCCCTGCACTGGAAGCATAGCGTCTTAAGCTCTGGACCACCAGGAAAATCCCTCCTCTGCCATCTTTAGCTCTTCCCTAATGATACGATTTTCAGTCTGTCTGCCCTCTGATGGAGAAGGATCATTTCCAGTAATCATGTATGGATGTGAGAGTTGGACTATAAAGAAAACTGAGTGTCAAAGAATTAATGCTTTTGAATTGTGGTGTTGGAGAAGACTCTTGAGAGTCCCCTGGACTGCAAGGAGATCCAACCAGTCCATCCTAAAGGAGATCAGTCCTGAGTGTTCATTGGAAGGACTGATGTTGAAGCTGAAACTCCAATACTTTGGCCACCTGATGAGAAGAGATGACTCATTTGAAAAGACCCTGATGCTGGGAAAAATTGAAGGCGGGAGGAGAAGGGGACGACAGAGGATGAGATGGTTGGATGGCATCACCGACTCAATGTAGGTGAGTTGGGGTAAACTCCGGGAGTTGGTGATGGACAGGGAGGCCTAGCGTGCTGTAGTCCATGGGGTGGCAAACAGACAGGACTGAGTGACTGAACTGAATTGAACTGAATGATATGGTGCCTAAGAGGAAACAGGGAAAGTGAGTAGCAGACCATGTAGTCAGGGCCCATTAAAGTCTTGAGACAGATCCATTCTTCTCTTCCCAGGTGATAAGAATAGTGCTCTAAGGTCTCTACTAACCCTAAAGGCTCACGATGAGCAAGATGAAACAAATAGGCACAAACACTGAAACACAAATCTAGATTTAAAAAGTCAATACATTCAAAACAGGACAGATTCAGAGACTTCTCTGGTGGCCCAGTGGCTCAGACTCCACACTCCCAATGCAGGGGGCCTGGGTTCGATCCTTGGTCAGGGAACTAGATACCACATGCTGCAACTGAGGTTCAGCATAGCCAAATAAAGAAATAACAAAATAAGATAGATGCATTTTTAAAGGAAACTCAATCCAGATCAAACTTTTTCAGCATTTGGTGGAAAGGTTAATACACTCAGGCCATCCAGCTGGAAGTCCAGAACACAGAGGCAACAGTCTCACTGTGCCAGGCACTGGCCAGACCATATCTGGCATGTTGAATTCAAGTCAGGGCAGCACACATTCAAAGGCACACCAACGAACAGCCCATTCAAAGGGGGAAATGTCACAGGGAATGGGTGGAGGTACCAGGAACATTTAGCTTAATGAATAGAAAAGTCAGAGAGGACACCAGAGGTGACTTCAACTATCTAAAGAGCTGTCATGTGCAAGGGGGCTGTGGCGTCTCAGGGTGGTTCTTGAGAGAATACCCAGGGCAAGTGGGACGGATTTACAAAGACTCAGGTCTTGGTCTTAGGTCAGAGTTAGGTCAGGCCTTAGAACCCCAGGGCAGCATGGCTCCCTTCTGAAGGACGCTGCCCTCTGCAGAGCACCTGCTGAGGGGTCAGCCTGGCATAGTAGGGTAGCCTCCTCCATTCTGACTGGATCAAAAAGAGACATCTGATCGAGAGAGCTCCGGGCACAGGCTGGGCAGGGGCCTACAATATGTTTTGGTGGGTAAAGATGGGCTGGTACCACCAAGCTGTCTCTCTTGGGAATCTGGTCAAAGAAATTCCCAGAAAATGTGGCAGTGACCAGTAGGAGCTGAAGATGAAAGGGATGCCATGAGGGAGAGAACAAGATGCAAGTGGGTCAAGGCGACCAAAGTGATGAGGAAGTAGAAAGTACGAATAAGCAGATGTTCTCAGCAGGAGAAAAAAGCACAGCGGAGCAAGTACAGAGGAAACTGGAGTAAAGAGAAGCAGAAATATCATGGGAGGAAGAGACAGAGAGACTGAGCCCGAGAGACAGAAGTCAGTCCTGCCAGCTACCTCCGCTCCTGTAAACTTTCCCTTCCCACCTGGCCAGGGGTACTCTCAGAAACAAACTCCCCTTTTTCCTCGAGGTAAATTAGTGAATCTCCAGTCCTTGTAACCAGAAAGCACCTAACTAGAATATCAGTTCTTCAAACTATTGAAAGTCTCCAGGGATGGAGCAGGCTGACCCTTGAAGCAGTGTACTCCCCACGCTGCGTGACCACATGGCAGAGAAGATATGAGACGATGTCTCCCTTGGGTGGGAGGCTGGACCAAAGACCCCTACAGGCCTGGCCATTTGCTGGCCAGTGATTTATGACATTAGTCATCATCCTAACCCACAAATGTAGCCCATCTATCATCATAACCTCCTCCACAACACAGATAAGGTGAGTGATAATGAGTTAGAACAGAGAGGGTGGAGTACAGTGAGGTGAATGTTCCATTGACAATGAGGAAACCGAGGCTCAGAGGAGTTAAATGACTAGGCTAAGGTTACTCAGGTGGTAAGAGACACAATCGGGATCTCCAAAATTTCAGCTAAGTGTTCTTTCTAGAATCCTATGCCATTCCTTCACTCAGGTTTTGCCATAAATCTCCCTGATCAGAGACATGTCAGAATAGACCACCGTGCAGGGATATCTAAGAGACCCCTCCCCGCCAGCTGCCCCATAAGCTCCAGTTCTCTCCTTACCAAGATGCTTCTGCAGGAAGGCCAACATGGCCCGCACCACGGTCTCCTGACCTTCATAGGGGTCCAAGCTTCCACGGGTATGACTGGAGAAGAATTTACTAATCCAGTTACCCTCCACAAAAACAAAGTCGGTTAGACTCCGATGAACAGAACCACTAGAGGAAAAGAAAAACAAGTATCTGGTAGGGGTCTAGAAGCCAAGGTGCACAAATATTTAAGCACCCACAATGTGCAAGGTGCTTTACATGCATTATCTCACTTAATCTTCACAACAATCTAGTAAGGGAAGTATTTTCCTCTTTGAAAGAACCAAAGGAGAGAAATGATCTACCCAAGTTCACACAGTTTGTGAGAGACAGAGCTAAGGTTTGAAAGCAGGTGAGCCTGGCTTCAAAGCTGCCTCAGCTCTGAGACCACCAGGCCTGACTGTGCAGGGAAAGGCAGAGTCAGCTGGAGAGGGCTCAGGGCAAGGACGTACGGTCTGGAGCCCCGCCACTCCCATGTTATTATGAACTATCACCCCACGGCTGTTACCCCACAACTTCTGAACATTCACAAAACACATCAGCTCTTTCTTTAGCTCAGCACTGCACCACAAAGTAAGCCAGAAAAACAATAATAACTTGCCTTTAAATAATCAGGAAAGTTAGGGCAAGTGCGTATAAAAGAGGGTTTCTGGATTACAATTTGTCATTTGACATCAAATGTACTTAATTTGAAGGTGAAATACTCAAAAGGTTCATTTCGAGCTAAATTACTCAGAACTAATTTACTAGTCAATTCAATGAGGGAAGGAAGATGTAAATGCTAAACTCTGTTTGATATGGTGAAGAAAAGCTGACTTTAAAATGTATTATTTAAGGCACATGGGAAAGTATAAAGAAAAATATAATGGATACTTTGAGTATCCAGCACTCAGTTTAAGAAATAATACATGGTCAAGAGTTAAATCCACAGTCCCTGCATACCTTTTGCCAACTGCTCTCACTCCTGCTTCCCTCTAGAGATCACAATTATCCTGAATCTCAATGACTTGGGGAAACTCTCCAGCAGTTCTCTGCTGCCATGAAATCAAAATGAAAGGGGAGAGTCTGGCCCCATAGAAGATGGCATGGGCCAACACGGGCAAGGGGAGAAGCCATGGCCTACTGGGCAGACCCCTAGGCGTCCGGTCCTTGGATCTGGCATTTCAACCACCTGAATGGGTACAGAGGTCCAGGACACGCAGTTACTTGTTTTGCTGATTTGGGCTCCTTGAAGCACGTGTGTTATTTGGCTCAAGTACAGGGCAGGATAAAGTCGGAGACTTATCAGTGAGACTTTAGCCCTTCAACTGTAGCTGTAAACCACTTCCTAGGTAAAGTTCATTTCTTAAAGTCAGTCAAAATCTTCTGTCTGTGAAAAATGGCTCCTAAAACCAAACCATCTGATGGTGCTAATGATGGACATGAAAGGAATGTGGTTTTTCTAAGGCAGAAAATAGATGGTTTATGGAAGATACGTGAATTCAGGTATTCATGAAGGTCTCTAAAAATCTGTCTTGTGAATGTCATAGGTCTGCTATCTCCACACTCTCCAAATGACTCAGTAAAATTCCCGAAGGAGATTAGAGACTCCTGGAGTCCACCCAGACCCACACCTCCTCCTCTGCAATGCATGATCCCGCGATTTCCTTTTCCAGAAAGCAAAAGGTAAATCCTGCCATAAAGTCATACCGACTAGTGAAGAAATCACTGCAGGTAGAGCTAAGTGGAGAAGGACAGATATGAAATTTGAAAGGCATTAAGATTTTGAGATACAGGAGGTATTTAGACATTCTATCCATGGGTAGAACTTCCGGATAATTTAGAGGGAGCCACATAACTGAGAAGAAAATGGAGCAGACCCTGGAGATTAGGCATGACCCTGGGGCTCACTCACAGGACAGTTATGATCCTGGATTGGTCGTGCTGGTCACAGATCTTCTTCATCAAGTTGACAGTCTCCACTGTCTGGAACTTCTCAGCATTGATAAAGAAGACAGGGCCTCGGGCCACGGGGTAAAAGTCACGCTCCAGAGGAAACATCCAAGCATCCAAAGCCACGGCACACCTGGAACAAGACCAGACATGGGGACTGCCGGAGAAACCCAAGCAAGGACGGGCAACATAGTGAGGGAGAGCAGAGTTCCCCCTTCAGCGAGGCAAAGGCTCGGAAAGCCAGGAAGGGGAGCCAGGGCCCACATCCTTCGGTTAGGATCTTTTTTAGAGATCACTTTTCAGTTCAGTCACTTGGTAGCGTCTGACGCTTTGCGACCCCATGGACTGCAGCACTCTAGGCTTCCCTGTCCACCACCAACTCCTGGAGCTTACTCAAACTCATGTCCATTGTGTCGGTGATGCCATCCAACCATCTCATCCTCTGTTGTCCCCTTTTCTCCCACCTTCAATCTTTGCCAGCATCAGGGTCTTTTCAAATGAGTCAGTTCTTCGCATCAGGTGGCCAAATCATTGGAGTCCTTCAGCATCAGTCCTTCCAAAGAATATTCAGGACTGATTTCCTTTAGGATGGATTGGTTGGATCTCCTTGCTTTCAAGGCATTCTCAAGAGTCTTCTCCAACACTACAGTTCAAAAGCATCAATTCTTCTTCAATGCTCAGCTTTCTTTATAGGCCACCAAAAGTCCTTCTAGATTTTTAAACTCTCTGAAAGCAAGGATCTGATCTCCTTCTTCTCTTGGCTCTACTTTCAGGCAGCAGACTTGCGTCACACAGAATGACACTTCATTCATTATTCATTCATTCCACTCATCCAGTACCTACTCTGTGCTTAAGCCTTGTGTTGTGGATCCAGAGATAAATGAGACAGTTCTGGGAGCTCTGGGAGCAGTGGAGACAGAACACACAAGGCAGCAAAATATAGCTTAGCACCGTGATAATACAAGCTGCTAAGTCAGCCCAAGGCATACACGGCAGGGTGGTTAAGGAAAACCACCCTGGGGCCACAGCTTGAAGTCATGGCCAGTTTATCAAGCATCAATCTCTGTCACCAAGGCCAAAACTAAGGTCCTAAGATTAGCATCCTACCCCCCACCCCCGATGCTCCCCCCATCTCTTCCATCTCAATAAAGGACGATCATCTTCCCTTCAAATGATGGGCGCATAAATGAAAAACCTCGATTCCTCTCTTTCCTTCTCTCATACATCACTAAGTCTAGAAAATTCTAAAACCGATCCTGACTCCATCACTTCTCTTCAGCCCACCTCCTCCATCCTAATGCAAATCCCTAATCTCTCACCTTGACTCTGAAATCAGTTCACTCTAACCAGACTGCTTGTTTCCAGTCTTGTCCTACAGCCAACTCTTCACATGTATGCGTGCGTGCTAAGTTGATTCAGTTGTGTCAGACTCTTTGAGACCCCATGGACTGCAGCCTGCCAGTCTCCTCTGTCCATGGTATTTTCCAGGCAAGAATACTGGAGTGAGTTGCCATGCCCGCCTCCATAGGATCTTCCCAACCCAGGAATCGAACCTGTATCTCCTGCATAACAGGCTCTTTCTTAACTGCTGAACCACTGGAGAAAACCCCATTCTTCACAGAGTGGTTTTTACATGTAAATAAGATTTTTCTATACTTAAAAATTTTTCAGTGGTTTCCCATCACACTTAGAATAAAATCTAACTTCCTTACTCTGGCCAAAAGGCCCTGTGATCTGGCCGGTTTATCTCCCTAATCACATAGTTCGCCATCCTGCTCGGCTCCCCCCATACTCCCCGCCCCTGCCCCCTCTATGCTCTTCCTACACTAACACAGCAAGCTTCTTTCCACCTCAGGGCCTTTAGCTGTTCCTTCTGCCTAGAATGATCTTCTAGACCTTTATGTAGGTTAACATCTTTTCCTTAAAGTCTCAGCTTTTGTCACTTTCTCAAGGAAGCCTCTGGAAAAGGCAATGTACTCTTGCCTGGAAAATCCCACGGACAGAGGAGCCTGGTAGGCTACAGTCCATGGGGTCGCTAAGAGTTGGACACGACTGAGCGACTTCACTTTCACTTTTCACTTTTATGCACTGGAGAAGGAAATGGCAACCCACTCCAGTGTTCTTGCCTGGAGAATCCCAGGGACCGGGGAGCTTGGCGGGCTGCTGTCTATAGTCGGACACGACTGAAGTGACTCAGCAGCAGCAGCAGCAGCAGCAAGGAAGCCTACAGATACTTTAGCTTATCAGCCTGTTTCCTTCTCTTCCTTGCACTTGCCTGCTGGGGATCTGATTACTTGTTACTTTGTTTACCTTGCTTTCTTCTTCACCACTGAACCCCCACCTCCCAAAACAGTGCCGGGTACAATAATACTTGCTGAATGAATGCGTGGCATGTGGAGCTAACAGCAGCATCACTGGGAAACTCACCTAAATTGCGTCTCCTTGGCCAAGGCCAGAATAGCTGTGGCCCCTCCAAACGAATGTCCCATTACAGCCACGCGGCTCACGTCAATGCTGCCCTGAAGGAAGCCAAGTCAGAAAGGCAGGGGTGCTTTTTTTAGGGACTCTTCAGGGCAAGAGGAAGAAACAAGGAGACGATGATACGGAAGCACAATACGGGAGCAAGCCCTCCAAAACCACGTCATTAAGCACCTCTCGCCCACTGAAGACCAGCCACTCAGGCCAGCCCTGGACTGAACAGCCTTCTCTAGGCAGGAATTCTGAAAACCACATCTTTCACCTTTATTTTTATAATCTTACCACCTGTAATATCTGGACCAGGAAGATACTCAAATATCTATAAATAAATGAATAAACTGAAATTATGTGACCAATCAATGGAAGAACACATTCAGGATGAGAACTCTCAGGAATTCCCTGACAGTCCAGTGGTTAGGACTCAGCACTTTCACTGCAGGGGCCTGGGTTCAACCCCTGGTCAGGGATCTAAGATCTTGGAAGCCACAGAGCGCAGCCAAGAAAAAAAGAATAAGAATTCTCTTCATCTAGATCCTTGCCTTACAACAGGAGGGATGATATATGCACCAAATCAAGGGCAGAATGGGGCGCTCCTGCTGCCCCTCCACTTTGCTCTGATGCAAGGACTGCTTGTACCGAAACCATCTCAGGTTCTACTTCCTCTGATATCCGTCCTGACTTTTATCCAGCAGAGTGAGTCTGCTCGCTCTAACAAGCTCTGCACGCATCAATTTCTGGTTGTCCCCAGAAGCCTTCAGGACATGGTTATATAAACAGCCACGGCAGCTGCCTGCTAAAGGGCTCAGGAAATCTCTCTAGGATTCACTGTCCAGCCTCTGCCCTGAACCTGTGCCTTCCTTTGCTCTCACTAAAATCTAGCTCAAGATTTTATATCTAATTTTATATCTTCATGGGACTTCCTTGGCGATCCAGTGGTTAAGACTGCCTTCCAAGGCCTGGGGTGCAGAATCCTGGTTGGGGAGCTAAGATTCCCACATGCTTCCAGGTCAAAAAACCAAAACATAAAACAGAAACAATGCTGTAACAAATTCAACAGAGACTTTGAAAGTAGTCCACATTAAAAAAAATTTTTTTTTTTCCTCCCCACTTTGCTAAGTTCCTTCAGATTGGTCCAGGCCTCTTCAGCTTTTTTAACGGTAATATATTCACATAATTCTAAAATCAGGAGCATACAGAAATTTTCCACACAGTTGCCCACTCCCTACCCAGACAGGAGAGTTTCTTGTGTCTTTGCAGAGCTTACTTATCCTATACAGGTAAACATGAATATATACGTTCTCGCTTTTACATAAATGATACTGAACCTTACTTTTTAATACATGAATATTACTACATTAAGAGCTTCCTTATCCTGTTTTACAGCCTCATTTGATTTCACCATGCTACAGACCACTGTTACTGCTACTGCTAAGTCACTTCAGTCGTGTCTGACTCTGTGCGACCCCATAGACGGCAGCCCACCAGGCTCCCCCGTCCCTGGGAGTCTCCAGGCAAGAACCCTGGAGTGGGTTGCCATTTCCTTCTCCAGTGCATAAAAGTGAAAAGTGAAAGTGAAGTCGCTCAGTCTTGTCTGACTCTTAGCGACCTCATGGACTGCAGCCTACCAGGCTCCTCCGTCCATGGGATTTCCCAGGCAAGAGTACTGGAGTGGGGTGCCATTGCCTTCTCTAGTGATCACCAAAACTATTCTTCTT
This sequence comes from Redunca redunca, assembly GCA_006410935.1. Classification (NCBI taxonomy): domain Eukaryota; kingdom Metazoa; phylum Chordata; class Mammalia; order Artiodactyla; family Bovidae; genus Redunca; species Redunca redunca. The sequence continues at coordinate 142,662 of SJYQ01018570.1, forward strand.
TCTGGACACACAGCTAGACTGTATTTCCCAGAAGTTAGATGTGGCCTTGTGACTGGATGTGAGTGGTAGTGGTTTTGTGATAGAATGTGAAAGTGATTATCTCCATTTCCAGTCCTGGATACTATAAACACTCTTCCATACCAACCTTCACACTCTTTCCCATTCCTGGGTTAATGTATATGGTGAAGGTGGGTTTCACAAGTGGAAGAGAGTAGAGCAATGAGAGGAAGGTAGCCTGGTTCCCTAAGTTAGTCCTTGCATAGAAGCACCCATTTTGGACTTCATATGGGAGAGAAATAAATCTCTCCTCAGTAACCACTGAGATTTGGGGCTTACATGTTATAGCAATTGCTTCCAAGTGGCCCAGTGGTAAAGAACCCACCTGCCAATGCAGGAGCTGTAGGAAACTCGGGTTTGATCTCTGGGACAGGAAAATCCCCTGGAGGTGGAAATGTCAACCCACTCCAGTATTCTTGCCTGAGAAAAATCTCATGGGTAGAGGAGCCTGGCAGGATACAGTCCATGGGGTCACAAAGAGTTGGACACAACTGAGTGACTGGGCACGGATGTTACAGCAATTAGCATTATCCAAAATAATATATCCATTGTTCCATCATCTATTAAACCAGTTGTGCTCACTTATGGGTGAACATTTAGGATACTATCCATCTTCGGTTACAACAAACAACACTGGGATGAGTAACCTTGCACATATATCATGTCGCAAGTATGCAGGGATATGTAAAATAAATTCCCTGCATTGGAAGTGGCTGGGTCCAACACAATGTGCATCTGTCCTGTTGACAGCTATTGCCAAGCTGCCCTGCAAGGGATAAGCTGCACTCACACCAGTGAGAGAGCAGCGCTTATTTCCCCACAGCTTTGCCGACAGGGTAAGTAATCAATTTTTGGATCTTGCCCAATCTGACAGATGAAAATGTACTTGGCTTTTTTTTTAATATTTATTTTGTTTACTGGGCTGCACCAGGTCTTAGCTGCAACATGCGGGACGTTCTAGTTGGGGCGTGTGACTCTCAGTTGCGACACATGGGCTCTAGTTTCTGGACCCGGGATCACCGGGGTCCCTTGCACTGGAGCACGGAGTCGCAGTCACTGAACTATTAGGGAATCCTCTTCTTAGCTTCTTTTTTTTAATTCTCTATTTCTCCAAAAGGCTGCCTCTGGAACTAATCGAGCTATATGTAGCCTGCCATCCCCTGATGCCTGTTTCAGGCCCAGAGGCCTACAGTGCAGTGCCTGGGCCCTGCTTCTCCAGTGGGAATTGACAACACACGCTGGTAAAGTTCTATGGATTTCAGGTCCTGCCGATGCTGATGCTTCTTCCTGGAAGACTTAACCAGAACCTTTAAAAGATATTGTCTAAAGAGACTCTGGGGCACAGAGCACAGGTTTTGGAGCCAAAAAGCCCCAGTGTAAGGTTTGACTCTACCACTTCCTTAGCTGTGTAACCTGGGGCAGTTACTTGGACTATTGGATGGATCTTTGGTTTCTTTCTATGTAAAGAGATAACAATATGTATGTATGTATGAAAAGAGCTCTTATCATAGAAAGTACTAATAAAGGACTCACTGTTATTTTATATATATATATATATATATATATATACATACCATTTTATAAATTTACCATTCTCATTCATACAATTGAATGTTATGTGGCTATTAAAAAAAAAAAAATCACACCACAGGAAAATATTAACTGGCATAAGAAGACATTCATACTGTTTTGCTAAATGAAAAAAAAGGCCACAAAATAGCTTATATTAAATAATAACATTATTTTTTTAAATGCATTTTTAAAAGACCTAGAAGGACAAACATCAAAAAATTCTGTTTCGTTTTCTTTCATGCGTTTATGTGCTTTCTTGGTTCTCTAAATAAAGGTTGAGCTACTTTTCAGATTATGGGGAAAAGGATAGGATGGGGGAGGAAAATATACTTTTATAGGCACCAAAGTTCATAGTGGGGACAGTTTCTCTCCTCCCAGGAGTTCTTAGGATTCCCTTAAAAGAAGGAACAAGCCTGCTGTAGACAACAGAGCTTGTTTGCAGCTCCATAGCCCTTCCTTTGTGAATGAGCCATCTCTCCCTCATCCATGTGGCCTTGAGGCGCTGTCAGTCCTGGTGCTCAGGTTCCCCTAATGCAGAAGTGGGTGTATATCCTAGGCAGGCCAACCAGAATACCCTAGCCCTCTGGCACAGTGACTGGCTCAGAATGTGAATATGACCCAAGTAGAGCCATGGCCTTTCCAGACATTGTAAGCTAAAAAGTCTCTTTTCCTTTCAAATCTACAGCTGAGTTGAAATGCAGGCTTAGAATGCCAGCAACCACCTTTCTTGCCTAATGGAGAAAGTTTGGTGAGAATCCAGCCCATAGACATAGAATGGAGCTGAGCCGGGAGACGGGAGACAGTGCCAAGAGCTTTGACGACAATGCTGGAGACCCTGGCTCTAGCTGCGCTGGCCTAAGGCCAATCTGCCTCCGGTCTTGCTACTTATTTGAGCCAATGAATTATCTTTTGGTTGAAGCTAGTGAGTTAGGTTTCTGTTATTGGTAACCAAGAAAGTCTTGATGAATAAAATATGTTCCCGGTCATACCAAGTGCTGCCATACCTTCAAGGTCATCAGATCCAACCCGCCAGGCAAGATGTTGAGAACAGTCTGCCCAGCAGTGACCTCTCGTAGGATCTTCAACACCCTCACACACTCGCTTACCCTCTGGTGCGCCTGCAACAGAGACAGTCCCGGTGGGAGTGGGATACCGTGCAAGCATCCAGGGGGAATCTCAGTCCCCCTCAGAGCCAAGGAAGAACGCAGGGATGGTGTGCCCACCCACATCTCAGCAAGCACTGTGGGCCCCACATCCTGAGAAAGCCTCAGCTCCCTCACAGCCCCTCTCGTCAGCCCCACCTAACAGCACAATGGAGTCAACCCAGCTGTTCAGACTCTACCTACCCACCCACGGCAAACAGGTACAATACGGCTATACTATGTGGCATATGAAAGCATCTCGCAAACAAAAGGACATAAGAGTGTTCCTATTATCAACCCTGTACTGGATTCTGCTTGCCCATTTATAGCACTGTTTACTGCTTTTGTCTGCTAGCCCTCATCCCTCCCTACTTCTATTAACCTTGACTTCTGAGGATTGCCCCTCACCAAAATATCTAGCAATGCATTTCTGATGGGAACTTCATAGATTGGTACTTCTCCCCAGCCTAAGAGTCTCTATCCAGGATTTTTTATATTACATCTTGGGGAAGAAATTGGGGACAACCCCCAAACAGCCCTATTGTCTTAGATGGTGAGGGCAGACATGCGCAACCTCGTAAGGTAAGCCAGTTAGTAGATGAGACCAGCCAGCAAGGAGACAGAAATGACAGTGATTCCAGTGGTCCTGTCCTTCCTACAGTCTGCTATGTAAACCAACCAATTCTCCTTTTTTGCAGAACAAGCTTGAGTTGGGTTTCTGTCACTTGCAATTGTTAAAGAGTTTTGATCAAGATCTCATTTCTTGGCTGTGACAAGCTCAGGACCACTCTGAGTGAGATTTCAAAAGAAGTTAGTGCAGTCTTCTTAGTGAGTGTCTTACACAAAAGGCAGGCTTAGTAACTCTCCCTCCGTATTGGCATAAGCCTACCTGACAGTTCCGAACATAGAATTCCTTCTCCCCTTCCTCAATTTGACGGTGGGGGATCCATTCCTCCTCCAGGGCCTCATCAGGCTGGTTCTCCTCTGGGGTCTGCTTGCAGAAACAGGTGGCCGCAGCTGACCCATCCCTGCAATACATGTGCCCCCAGGGATTTATTTCTCCCCTTTACCAAATCCTCCTTTTCAGCCAAGCCATTCTAGCTTATCCTCTAGCTAAATGGGAAAAAGATAGAGGGCATACATAGAAGAGTAGAAAAACATGGGGATTTGGGGGACTGACCTGGGCTTGAACCCCAATTCAGCTGTGTCACTTTCAGCAATGTTAGTCAATATCTTTGAACCCTGGTGTCCTCACGTTTTAAAACGAATACAATCCCTACCTTGCCTAACACTAGGACTGGAAATAATATATGCACAGGAAACTAGCCTATACCCAAGCCCAGGACGGCAGGCACCCGACCCATGATGGTTTGTTGTGACTGTCATCCTCACCTGTGCTCTGGTACAGCAACCACAAAGCCACGAGAAGCCAGCTCCATGCAGAAGGCTGAATAGACTGTCCTAGAGATCCAGGAAGGAACCGAGAGAGGTGATCAAAGAATGGCCTGCCCTTAGCCTCCCGTCCAACCATGCTCTGCTAATAGCCATCACAAAAGATGGAATGGAGGAAGCTTCATTTGCAGCAGCTCTTCTTCAGGAGCTTTCCCCAGCCAGCATACCCCAACAACTCTCACCAAAGCTCCGAGTGTTCTCCTCCAGGGAGCATGTGCGGATTGCTCCACCGTGTTTTGCAACCCCATACCCTGATCCATCTTCCCCATCCCAACCTCAGTACAGTTTGGCTGCTTGACACAATTGCTTTTTTATTGTCTCTATATTGTGTGTACTGTGTGCCAAGTCACCTCAGTTACCTCCGTCTCTTTGCAACCCTATGGACCACACCCCGCCAGGCTCCTCTGTCCAGGGGGTTCTCCAGGCAAGAGTACAGGAGTGGGCTGCCGTGCCCTCTGTGTATTGTACATCTCCCAAATTAGCTGGTGAGCTCCCTGAGGACAGGGACTCTGGCTACTTTTTAACATGCAAATATGCATCTGTGATTTAGCAGGTAGGTTCCTTTGGTCTGTCCTCCAACATTCAAAAAAAATATGGCAGACATTGCTAATTGCCTACTCCAAACACCTATTTTTCCCTTCCTCCTTAATAACAATCTAATTTTCAGCTGAAGACACTCTCATGGATCAAACTGACATTTCCCAGCCTCTCTGTAGCCAGGTTTGTCTATGTGACTAAGTTATAGTCCAGCAACAGGAATATAATGCTACTCTAAGCGATTTAAAATTTTCTAGTAGATATATTTTAAATAGTGAAAAGAAACAGAATTTTTTGGATATTTTGAGGTTTGTCCCTCCAGTTCTTTTAAAAATTCATTAAAAAAACATTAATGTTATTATTTAATATAAGCTATTTTGTGGCCTTTTTTTCACTTAGCAAAACGGTATGAATGTCTTCTTATGCCAGTTCATATTTTCCTGTGGTGTGATTTTTTTTTAAAGCCATGTAACATTCCATTGTATGAATGAGAATGGTAAATTTATAAAATGGTATATATATATATATATATATACATTAACAGTGACTTCTTTATGAGTACTTTCTATGATAAGAGCTCTTTTTACAATAGGCCATGTATCTGCCCCAGGTTACACAGCTAAGTAAGTGGTAGAGTTAAACTTTACGCTGGGGCTTTTTGACTCCAAAACCTGTGCTCTGTGCCCCAGAGTCTCTTTAGACAATATCTTTTAAAGACTCTGGTAAAGTCTTCCAGGAAGAAGCATCAGCCTGGATGGTTAATAACCCAATATAGCTAAAACATTATCATTTCAACATATAATCAAGATTTTTAAATTAAAATATTTTATTGCACTATCTTTTTTTTTTTTATATGAAGTCTTTGAAATCCAGTGTGTATTTTATGCTTACAGCATATCTCAGTTTGGACCAGTCATACTTCAAATATTCAACAGACACATGTGGCTAGAAGTTACCATAACAGACAGGGCAGCTCTAGTCGATGGTATGTAAGCAGCTGTGTTATATAGAGCTTTCAGGAGAGTTCTCCCTTCCTATAGCATGGACTGTGGATATAATAGCTAGAGCTAAGCAACCTCCCTGGGTCGTGAGATATTCTTAGAAGCAGAAGCCACACACGCAGAGCAAGATTATAAAAGAAGTCTGGTTTTTTACTTTATAGAACTACCATATTAGTTCTGTCTAGTTTTACTTCCCTGGTGGCTCAGAGGTTAAAGCATCTGACTGGAATGCGGGAGACCGGGGTTCGATCCCTGGGTTGGGAAGATCCCCTGGAGAATGAAATGGCAACCCACTCCAGTTCTCTTGCCTAGAGAATTCCATGGAGGGAGGAGCATGGTAGGCTACAGTCCATGGGGTCACAAAGAGTCGGACACGACTGAGCGACTTCATACACACACACACCCAGTTTTACTTTATCTGAGCAAAAAATAAACTTTATATTATTTAGGTCACTATCGTTTGAAGTTTTTCTATTAAATACAACTTGCCTGTACCCTAACTGATTCAGGAAGGTCAGTCATTTAAATTTCTTTTCACCTTCTCTCACTCACTTTTCTTGGGGAGGCAATGAACAGGATTTAAGAGCTAGAGATTTCTGATCCCTCCCCAGTTCAGATTATAACCTTGAGCAAGTCCACCTTTCAGAGTTGGTTTGCTCATCTGTAAAATATTCTTCCACCCACCTACTTCACAAGACTATGTGGGAACCAAAGAAGACAGAGGCACATTACAAATGGTTAGGTAATACTTAAAAATACACACGCCTCCCTGGGATGGAAAGTCACAAGTCTGTGACCCATGAGAAGGATTTCAGATCCTGAATTAACCACAGATACAATGAGAGGAAACCATGTCCCTTTACCTCCCTGCCTTTCTTTCTTGGAATTTCACTACAGTTAATGAAGAGTATTTATAATTGATTCACCCAAGTGTATTTAGATGTGAAGCCTCAAGACAGAGTCTTAGACCAAAAAGACCACGCTAAAGCCATGCACTCAGCTGTTCTCTCGAGAAAATACCTGTGGGCTGAGGAAAGAGTATTTCTTAGCTTCTTTTCTCCACTAGACTACAATCTGAAAGCAGGGGCTCTATCTTATTCACTGCTGAACACCCAGCCACAGCATAGGCCCTCCCACATGGCAGGTACTAAATTTACTGAATAAAGCAACATTGAAAACCATCTTGCTGTCCTTCTAGCCTCATCTCTACATCTGCTCTCCACTTCCTGCCATGGACTATAATTATTGCATCTAGATGCAGTCTCCTCTAGTGGATGAAAATTCCTTGATTTGTTTTATTTCTATATGTCCCACCTTTTTTTCACGCCAAGAAACTGGCACAGAGCAGGTGCTCAACAGATATCTGCTGAATGTATGGAACCTAGCAAAACATAAATATTTATTGGGAAACTACTGTTTTCCAGGTACTGCCCTAGACATCGGGAAAGATAGAAGACAGACATGGTCTCTGCCTTCATGGAGCTTACAATCTAGTGATAAACACATATGTTAAAGAATAATCACATAAATAATTAATTCATTACAATTATGTATATTGTCACCCTGCTTATTTAACTTATATGCAGAATACATCATGAGAAATGCTGGGCTGGAAGAAGCACAAGCTGGAATCAAGATTGCCGGGAGAAATATCAGTAACCTCAGATATGCAGATGACACCACCCTTATGGCAGAAAGTGAAGAGGAGCTAAAAAGCCTCTTGATGAAAGTTAAAGTGGAGAGTGAAAAAGTTGGCTTAAAGCTCAACATTCAGAAAACTAAGATCATGACATCTGGTCCCATCACTTCATGGGAAATAAATGGGGAAACAGTGGAAACAGTGTCAGACTTTATTTTTTCGGGCTCCAAAATCACTGCAGATGGTGACTGCAGCCATGAAATTAAAAGATGCTTACTCCTTGGAAAAAAAGTTATGACCAACCTAGATAGCATATTCAAAAGCAGGGATATTACTTTGCCAACAAAGGTCCGTCTAGTCAAGGCCATGGTTTTTCCTGTGGTCATGTATGGATGTGAGAGTTGGACTGTGAAGAAGGCTGAACGCCGAAGAATTGATGCTTTTGAACTGTGGTGTTGGAGAAGACTCTTG
>SJYQ01018579.1:0-22480 GCA_006410935.1 Redunca redunca
ATGTTGAGCTTTAAGCCAACCTTTTCACTCTCCTCTTTCACTTTCATCAAGAGGCTTTTTAGCTCCTCTTCACTTTCTGCCATAAGGCTGGTGAATAACAGACCACCTGACCTGCCTCTTCAGAAACCTGTATGCAGGTCAGGAAGCAACAGTTAGAACTGGACATGGAACAACAGACTGGTTCCAAATAGGAAAAGGAGTACGTCAAGGCTGTATATTGTCACCCTGCTTATGTAACTTCTATGCAGAGTACATCATAAGATATGCTGGGCTGGAAGAAGCACAAGCTGGAATCAAGATTGCCGGGAGAAATACTTCAGTACACAAGTCTAAAAGATGACGGTACTCTTTCTAAAACATAATCATGGCACTATTACCACACCTGACACCATTCACTGCGCTCTAATGAATTCATTTGCATCACATCTTCCCAACTGCTGCAAAGGTGCCTCTTCACGGTGGGTCTGAATCGGGGCCACCCAGCTCCTGGGCTCCATGTCTCCTGGCCCTTCACCTGCAGAGACCAGGCGTCTCCGTGGAGGACAGGGTGTCTTCCTAGCCGCCTCCCAACACAAAACGGCCCTTTAACCCTACACATCCCGGCTAGAATTCTTTTATAGAGAATTCTTCCATCAGTAATGTTAAGAAATAACTTATACAGATCTACTGATAACATTCAATTTTGGAATCCAATGTGGTGGTTTTTAAAAAAGGAAAATGTTTTAAAGTTCTGGAGATCTGTTTCCTGTTCTGGAGATCTGTTTCCTAACGTGAATATACTCCACACTACTTGAACTGTACACTAAAAATGATAATGATGTAAGTTGTGTGTCTTTCTTACCACAATTAAAAAAAAAATGAACTGAGATAATGTCCATCTTTTTCTAGCTTTGACACTTTCCTATATATGGAAATTACATAGTCCTTGACAAATTTTTCCTCTGGAAATAAAATTTACTTTTTCAAGTTGTTCTGTGGCTACTCTTTCTAAAATATCTTGAGATTTAAATTTGGGTAATTTAAATTTTTTTCTGAAAAATCAAAAGGCCTACTGAGAGGCTGAGACTCACCGGCATCCCTTCATGGGTGCTGGAACTTGGCTGACTGGCGCATCCGCTGCTCTAGGCCCCTTATCACTGCACTTTGTTCCCTTTCCCCCAGATTACATTCGCCAGAGGGTAGTTTATTTTGCTTTCGTTTCAAAGAACCAACTCAAAGATCTACCACTGTTTTTCCTTCTCAGATAAATGATTTTCCGATCTTTACAACTGTGGCAGCTCCCCATTCACAGTTCCCTTTGCCCTTCATACTTCACCACTTTGCCCCTTGCATGGGTGGGACGAGCCAGTCTGGAATACCAACAGATTTTTTAAATGTCTTATGGACAACAGGCGGAGAAGGCGATGGCACCCCACTCCAGTACTCTTGCCTGGAAAATCCATGGACAGAGGAGCCTGGTAGGCTGCAGTCCATGGGGTCTCGAAGAGTCAGACACGACTGAGCGACTTCCCTTTCACTTTTCACTTTCATGCACTGGAGAAGGAAATGGCAACCCACTCCAGTGTTCTTGCCTGGAGAATCCCAGGGATGGGGGAGCCTGGTGGGCTGCCGTCTATGGGGTCACACAGAGTTGGACACGACTGAAGTGACTTAGCAGCAGCAACAGCATGGACAACAGGAAAGAAAGCAGAGTCCCCCTTTACAGAGCATAAAATCCTCTCTATAGAGAAGCACAATACATATTTGTATATAATTTCTACATACACATATTCTATCAACTTCCTTTGTTCAGATGTTGTGATGTGGTTACTTTCACCATGATTAATCAGGGACTGACAGTGAGAAGTCACACTATCAAACTGGGTTTCTGACATTTCCTATTATCTCAAAAAGTTTAGCTTGACATCAATTAAGATTAAAATTTGTGGGGTAATCACTAAAAGAACATGCAGAGGAGCACATATTTCCAAACCAGTAGAGGGGATAAACAGAACCGTGGGAAGGAGAGACTCATCCATCAAAAGGAGAGAGGAAACAAAAAGTGAGACAAACAGCACGGAAGACGGGAAACGCGTCGAAACACAGTGATCACAGTGAACGCGGACAGACTGGGCTCTCGTATTAAAGCAGCACAACGCCGAATAAAGACTCAAACTTAGCAATGCTGCCTGTGAGAAGGACACTCCACATGAAGCCTGGGAGTGAAGCATGAAAAGGAACACGCCAAAAAAGCAGGCTTGAAAATAAAAAGAATCAGTAAAGGTCCTGTTATAATGATAAAACCCTAAACGCACCCAATAACATAGCCTCGAAATGCATAAGGCAAAAATACACAAAACCGCACACAGAACACAAGGCATCCACATTCACGGTCAGAGTGTTCAACAGTAACTGACAGATCAAGAAGACACAAAAGCAAAAACAAAAAAGAAAAAAAAATACCACAGTGAGGATTTAATGATGTAAAAAATACAACCGCATACAAGGAACATTTATAAAAACGACCATCTATTGGGCCGTGAAGCTAGTGTCAATAAACTTCAAAGGACTGGTTATATACGAACAACTGCCTCTGAACAGTGAAATTAAGTTAAAATAACAAAAAGAAGTATTAGAAAAAAACTTCATCCATTGGCAAATAGACAACATATTTTAACTCGGATAAATGCTATATTAGCACATGACTTTATCATTACTTTAATCATAGTTTCTTTCAGAATTATATGGTATATAACAATATGATTGTTAGTTTTTACCAAAATAAAGTGATCTTCTATCACTTTTTGCCTTAGGTACGCAATTCTATTTTTATATTAATATTGTTACTTTGCATTTTTTATCATTTTCTTGAAACTGCTTTCTTTTTACTCTTTCTGGGTGATAATTTTTCATTGAGTGTACAGGAGAGAAAACTGGGCTCCTGTGATCAGTATTTGGTCAGATTTTTTTTTTAACACAACCTAAAGAATAATTTGCTTTTAAAAAGAGAAGATATATTATTTTCAAATTTTTATGCTGTTAGCTCCATCTTTACTACTTCCTTTATTTTCTTTTACAAGAGGGATGATATTTTGTTTTTGCGTTTTGTAGTGATTCAGAAAGATATAAAACCTTTTCAATTTTACCAGAAACCACCTTTAAAACTTGGAGAAGAGAATGGCACCCACTCCAGTGTTCCCGCCTGGAGAATCCCATAGACAGAGGAGCCTGGCGGGCTGCAGGCACGGGGTCGCACAGAGTCAGACACTGCTGAGCGCCTAGCACACACACCCCTTTAGAACCACTTCTAAGCTGTTAAAGCATAACTGATGACCTTCCTCAAATTATGAACGTCAAGAGCGTCTCACCTCCTTCCACCACAGAAGGCCTTTAAAGCACTCTCCCTCCTCTGTCCAAGCCCTCCTTCCCTGCCGCCCCCCGCCCACCCCCCGCCACTGCCCACACTGCATGAATCACAGGCTAGGCTGCGGCTGTGTATTTTCTTTGGAACTTCTATCATATTTACAGCTAACTATTTAACACGTTTTGACGAGGCTGGCCGGGCCCTCTAAACCAGAGTCCTCATCCTTAAGCTGCCAAGTTGTGCTTCTCAGCTGAGAGGCCCGGTCAGTTTTCCACGCAGGGTGTGCCCTTGTCAACAGACGCCTGCACGTGCGTGAGGAGCTCTGCACTGCTGGCCCGTCCCCTGGCCCACAGTTCTAACAAGCGAAGCCAACAGCAGGGGGCCCAGCGTTCGGTGCCCAGCTGTCCTTCACCATGTGAACGCTCTCCCACCACCCCTGCTCTACCCTCGGGAGGACGGCCTCTCAAGCTGGCCTCTGTCCAGGTGCTGCCCCCAAACGACGCCCAGCAAGCACCTCTCCTGGGCCCACGGCTGCCTCGCCTGCTGCAGGAGGCCATATCACTGCAGGCGATATCCCAGCTGTAAGGCCCGTGCAAGCTGCACTCCCTAAACACACGTAACAGACAAGCATGACCGGGAGTGGAACATGGCACCCCGACCCTGCCAACAGACACCCAGCAATCCGCAGGTCAGCCTGGCAGCGTGCCTCCACACTGGGGGCGCACAGTGGGGCCGGGTTTGGCCTTCTCTACCTGCCCCCTGGCCGTCCCACAGTTCTGTTTCTGAAGGCAACAGTGTCCCAGTCGTCAAGGGTCATTCTCAACAGCAATTCCCAGCTCCTTCCTACCTGCCAAAGTGGGTCTCTCCGTGCCCTGAAGGCATTTTAGCAGAGACGCGAGTTTACCAGGGGTCAGATCAGGGGCTGCAGGACCAACACCATCTTCATCCCGAAGCTGCACAGGGACCCAGGCACGGAGGGGGCAGCCCCGTGTCCAGGGATGCTGTGCTGAAGCCCGAGACCCACATACCTCTTCGTCACCAGGCTCCACGGGCTGGCACAGCCAGGGCGTGTCCGCCAGCTTCCTGAGCTGTTGGTCCATCTCGGTGAGGGCAGCCGTGAGCCGCTCCTTCTGAGGGGGATCCAACTGCTGCTCCAGGGACAGAGAGACGGAGGGAGGAGACACAGCGGTTACCAGCTGGGCGGGGCCGCAGGGCCCACGCAGACAGGGAGCCTGCCTGGCCTGGCCACTCAGAGCTCTTCTAAAAGCTTGCCGGAGACGGAGTCACGGAGCAACCCTCAAGGGCCAGACTCAGAATCTCCGCTTGTAAGTAGCGCCAAGCGAGAGAATTAAACTCTCCTCTCATAAGCAATGGGGCAAACCAAGCTCGCCTGAAAATCGCATCGGCAGGGCTCACAGGTCACCTGCCTCAGCGTCCTCGGGACCCTCTCCCAAGGGGAGACCAGACCGCCTGCACCGGAGCGCAGAAAGCATGTGGGGTGCAGAGGCAGCTGCAGGAACGTCAGGACAGCGTGGAAGCTTGGAATGAGAGTAGAGAGTACGGACTGGACTCCTGGGGCGATTCTGCATTGACTTCACCTCCCTGACCTTCCACACCTTCGTTTCTTACAAGAAGGCTGGCCGGGCACTCTGAGGTCTGCCCTATTCTGGCTTCTGCAATTCAACAGAAGTCCAGCTGGGCGCCTCCCTGGGGCTGAGTGAGGAGGGGCGGCCGGGTCAGCGTGCTGGGCACAAGGCCAGAGGTGCCTGCATACCTGTGGGCCCTGAGGACAGAGGGCTGCACACAACACAGCGGGGCCCTGACCCCCTGGAGTGGATGTGGTGAGACGGGTCAGAGGGTCTGAGCATCACTGCAGGGTCAGGGCAGGGCCCTCTGAGGAACCCCCACGGTCGGGAGCCCCGCACGGAGCCACGCTGCCTGTGTGCGTGCCGCGGGGTCGGCCCCCAGCTTACCAGGGCCAGCCTGCCCGCGAGCAGCAGCTCCGTCTCGCTGCGCAGGGCTCGGACGTTATTCACCATCTCCAGGACGAGGCTGCAGCTCAGCCCCTGAGAGGAACCAGAACAGAACCGTGGAGACGGCCCGAGGGCGGGCGGGCGCAGGGAGCGGGGGCGGGAGGGCGCAGGCACCTCTGCGGCTCTGGGCTTGCCGTACACTCGGTCCATGGACTTGGAGCTGGCGTTGACGGCGTGGGCGAGCTCCTGCTCCACGTCCTGGTGGGACTGTGCTAGCTCCCGGATGCTGGAGAGACAGACGCGGCAGGCCCGTCACCTCCTGACCGACGGCGGGGGAGGCCTTAACCGGGAGATCTGACAGCAAACTTCCAAGCCTTTCCAGAGACTCACCCAAGGAGGTGAGTGCCCCAAAAGGGGATGGAGGTCTTGTGAAACCTCCACAGTAGGAAGCAGAGGAGGAGAAAGCCAGGAAGGGAGGAGAAGCCCGTGGGGGGAGCGCCAGGCCTGCACGCGGCCTCAGGAGGGGGGCGGGGAGGGGAACAGGGTCCAAAGACAGAGCCGAGGCGGCCAGGGGCTCCGGGGACGTGGCAGCTGCAGGCACAGGCCACCAGGCTGCTGCGACCGTGCCGAGGTGAGGGGCTGGGCACGGCGGAGGCCGGGGAGTGGGCAGAGCAGTGGCCGCCGTGCGGGAAGGTCCACAGTGGCTCCGGGGGCTGAGAGGAGAAGGAAGCACCTTTGGCTGCCTTTTTTTTTTTTTTAATATTTACAAGGTTTGCTTCCTAACCGCAAGCCTGCTCTTCGGCGTGAAGTGAAGGAGGCAGTAAGTGGACTGTTCTTAATGATCCAGGACGGCTTTACAGTCCAGGCAGCTGGCCCTGAAAATGCCTGTGGGTTTGAGGCTTCCATGTCCTTAAGCCCCAAGTAACGTCTACAAGACCATCAGTGACAACCGCAAAGTGTAGGGTGAGCAGAGCCTGGCCGGCCAGGCCCCGTGACAGAGGAGATGGCACGGAACATGCGGGAGGAGTGTCTCAATGCCCGCGGCCCCACGCGGACCTGGGGTCTCGCCAGGGGAGCTGACCGCGGAAGGAGGGGGCGCCCACCTATGGATGAGGGCGCCCGCCGCTTGCCCGAACTGGTCCATCTGGGTGGCCTCCTCCTCAGACAGGATCCCAGGGTGCAGGGAGAAAGACGGGGCCCGGGACAGCTCGCACTTCTGCTTGTCCTCCCAGGACTTGAGGGTGCTCTCGAAGGCCTAGGGCACAGCACCAGGGTCACACACGCTGCTGCGAAGGCCTAGGGCACAGCGCCAGGGTCACACACACTGCCGTGAAGGCCTAGGGCACAGGGCCAGGGTCACACACGCTGCTGCGAAGGCCTAGGGCACAGCGCCAGGGTCACACACGCTGCCGTGAAGGCCTAGGGCACAGGGCCAGGGTCACAGGCTGCCGCGAAGGCCTAGGGCACAGCGCCAGGGTCACACACGCTGCCGTGAAGGCCTAGGGCACAGGGCCAGGGTCACACACGCTGCCGCGAAGGCCTAGGGCACAGCGCCAGGGTCACACACGCTGCCGCGAAGGCCTAGGGCACAGGGCCAGGGTCACACACGCTGCCGCGAAGGCCTAGGGCACAGCGCCAGGGTCACACACGCTGCCGCGAAGGCCTAGGGCACAGCGCCAGGGTCACACACGCTGCCGCGAAGGCCTAGGGCACAGCGCCAGGGTCACACACGCTGCCGCGAAGGCCTAGGGCACAGCGCCAGGGTCACACACGCTGCCGCGAAGGCCTAGGGCACAGCGCCAGGGTCACACACGCTGCCGCGAAGGCCTAGGGCACAGCGCCAGGGTCACACACGCTGCCGCGAAGGCCTAGGGCACAGCGCCAGGGTCACACACGCTGCCGCGAAGGCCTAGGGCACAGCGCCAGGGTCACACACGCTGCCGCGAAGGCCTAGGGCACAGCGCCAGGGTCACACACGCTGCCGCGAAGGCCTAGGGCACAGCGCCAGGGTCACACACGCTGCCGCGAAGGCCTAGGGCACAGCGCCAGGGTCACACACGCTGCCGCGAAGGCCTAGGGCACAGCGCCAGGGTCACACACGCTGCCGCGAAGGCCTAGGGCACAGGGCCAGGGTCACACACGCTGCTGCGTGCGCACGCCCAACAGCCAATGCTGCTGGACACTCGTGAGCAATCCCAGACGGGGACACAGACGCCTGTTTACTCTGGGGGAGAGGGCACTGTCCTAGGAACCCCAGGCACGCTCACTTAGTCTGCGGGGTAACTGCGTCACTTCCTGGAGCCTAGCGCTCAGGCGCCGGGCCCCCCGGGATGGGGGCCGTCTTACCCGGTCCCTGGTGAGGGTCTGTGCACGGTTCTTGTGGATGATGCGGATGTACCCCGGGGGCTGGACCCAGGCCTCGCCGTCCACCTGCACAGGCACGCCCTCGTCACCCAGGATGGAGATCTTCACCGTGCGACACTGCGAACACACCAAGTGCTGGAGCGCCTCGCTGACCTCCAGGGTTTCCGGGCTCAGGGCACCCCGGCCTGGGGCACAGCTCCTGGAGCCCCGCCCCGCTGCCGGGGCACCCCGCGTCCCTGACCGCCACCCTGTGGGGAACTCGGTGCTCAGACGCCAGCACCGGGCTTTGGGTGCAGTCACATGACCACCCAGAGCTGCTGGGTCCCTGGGCACACAGGGACACGCCCGGGACGAGGCCAACTCCCACCAAGGGCACCTCTTTTCAACAGAAAGTGTTGCTGAACGATTAAAACTGTGACATCCATGCAGTCCATGGTGGGACAGAAGGGACTGGGGCTCAGGGCAGCAGGAGCACCCGTCTCTGTGCAAAGAAACACGGCCCTCCCCACTGCCCAGACAGACAGACCCTTCCCAGCCCGTCACCAGAACCTCCCAAGGGGGACCCACCCCTCTCCCCTGAGCCAGGCCTCAGAGCAGCCAGTGAGGACACACGCTCGGCCTCGCTCCTGGACTCGGGCTGAGGCTCCTGAGAGCAGCAGCCCGGCCCACCTCGGCTCACCCCACCACAGCAGGAGGAGCCCCCACAGAGGGCCAGGGGGGTTCCAGGGAGCAAGACAGCCCCGGTTTGGAAAGCATTTTTCAGAGGTCAAACACGGCAGACGAGAACGGGCTCTGGACCGGGAGGCAGCCAGGGGCCCCGATGTCCGGGGCTCTGCACCCAGATGCACCTATCTCGGGAGCACGGGTCTGGGCCAGGCCTGACTCAGCCCCCAGCAGCCAGGCCCCTCCCGCCTCCAGGGCCGCAGCCAGTACCTGGGCGATCCGGTGATGCTGCAGCTTTATGACCCGGGAGACGGCCATCTGCATGCTGCCGAACACCGCGACCACCTCCAAGATCTTGTCGTCAAATGACGGGGCTGCGAAGGTCTGCAAGGGCCGGCGTCAGAGCTGACCTCTGCTCCTGGCCTGAAGACCCCACCCCCTCCTCCACCGCCGCCTTTCTCTGGGGACCGCTACGCTGAAAGCCAAAAGGGCCCACGACAGGGAGCTGCTTGGGGGACGCTGAAGAAGGGTCTCCACTCCAGACCTGGAGAGGCAGCGGCCTGGATTGAGTGCTAAAAGCCAGACGGGCTCACAATAGGGAGCCGCTGGGGGGACACTGTGGAGGGGCCTCCACTCCAGAGCCGGAAGGCAGCAGCCTGGGTCATGGGGCAGGCCTGCCTGCCCCTCCCACACTCGAGGCCCAGGGCGCGTGGCTGCCTCTCTTCCTGGGTTCCTGCTTCTGTGAGACGGGGCTGACACCAGGATGCTCCTCCAGGGCCTCGAGAGGGCTGTGACCTCGGGCACCGTGCTGACAAGCGGGGCCAGCACGGGCCACGAGGGCAGTCTACATTAGCTGTCCCATCAGCTGCCCTGCACTAAGGGAGGGCCCCGGTTACACCCATCCGTACCCCTGAAGCATAAATCCCAAACTCCTCCCTGGCTCCTCAGACCTCTCTGCGCTCCGCCCTGGGTGCATGCCACCAGAGAACGTGGCCCCTCCCCGACACCGACCTGACCTGTCCAACCCCAAGACAGCCTCAGGCCTCCGTGCAGATGTCCCCTCCCCCTGGACACCTTCCCAGATGACCCCCAGGGAAGGTCTGACCCAGACTCCAGGACACACCTGTGACCACATCTGCCCTACTGGGGCCTGGGGTCGTCTCACTCTCCACTAACCCCCGCGGCCAGCACCAGGGCGCTGCCCAGTCCAGCCCCTGGCCCGTCCACAGAGCACCCCCAGAGTGGGAGGCTCCGCCTCAGCTCCCAGAGGGGCCACCTCTCTGGCCACTCTATCCTCGCCCGCCCAGCCCCCCCGCCTGGCAACCCCATACGTACATCATCCTCCTTGGTGCCCCCCCAGAAGTTGGTCCCTCCGGCGTAGCTGGGGATGTTGAGGACTGCAATTCCCTGCAGACTGGGGAGGGGGATGGGGCGCCCGTCGCACTGCGCGGCGGGACGCGGGAGAGCAGAGGAGAGGAGAGAGCTGGTGTCAGGTGGGGCGTCCTCCCCAGGGCCCGCCGCGGGCCGCAGGGCCCCGCTGCCCAGGAGCAGGGCTGGGGGTGCTGCCCACTCACCTCCAGCAGCACCTTCTGCTCCAGGTTCCTGTAGGTTCTGTGCAGCAGCTCTCTGGTGCCCAGCACTCCGTACCACATCATGTTCTTGGTTCGACTCCTGGGGAGGAGAGCACATGGCCGGCCAGCAGTCACCTCCTCACAGCCGGTCACACCAGGCATGCGTGCCCAGCAGCGACCGTGTGAGACAGGAGGGGCGTGCCTGTGACACAGCCGTGTGAGACAAGCGAGAGAGACATTCACGGACGTGAAATTCTGCTTTCCAAAACTAGTGCTCCCAAGGAGTAAGCCTATCCTGAAAGGTAAGACATCACAGAGCCTCACAAAATGTGCAAATTACAACTTTTTCCAGTTATAAAATTATGCTTGTTGTTCAGTCACTCAGTCACGTCTGACTCTGTGACCCCACAGACTGAAGCACGCCAGGCTCCCAGCAGCAGGGTCTTTCCCAATGAGTCAAACTTGGAAAGTGCAGGAAAGCACAGAAGTGCACTTGTAATTCCCGCGTGTCAGCACTGATAGGAAACGCTCCAGCCTGTGTTCCCAGTCCTTCCCAGGAACCTGACTTACAGCTGAGACAGCAGAAACCTGCACTTCACCCCCGTGGAGGGCGCCACCCCGGGTCCTGAGCATGAATGACCACAGCGGGGCACCTCCCACAGCGGTCGCTGAATCAACACCTCTGATGGGTCGCCTCCTGCCCACTCTCCCGGGCTCTATAACGCGCCCAGCTGTGGCCCTTGGTAAAATGCCCCTTTGTCAACCTTCCCCTACTTCTTCAAACTAGATTTGTAGAAATGGTATCTTCTCAGTAGGTCTTCTCAAAGATGCAAACTCAGGCAAGGTTATGCCAAGATTCCAAATTTCTAAAAACCATGCTCCATGAGGCCTTGCTCCTTCACCTGCTTTGTTCTGCTAAACGACATGCGTTCCAATATTGCCTCTCCAGCTGCCTGCACTGATGAGGGCCTTCTCACATGATGGGGGCTCCATTATGCACTGGGTGGTCAGGGAGCCCCTGGGGACGTCTGAGCCTTGGGTTTTGAGTTCTCATGACTGGTTCTGTTTTTCCTCTGCATCGATGGCTGTTCTCCCCCAAACTCCACACCAGCTCCTCTAATGGTCCCCCGCCAGCTGATGGCCACCGTGGGGAGGGAGACACCACTCGCCCTCCTCCCTCGGCTGGGGGGAGCAAGCACATGGTGATTTAGGGGGAGAGCCTGAGCACCCCTCAGGGTTGCCCCTGCTGGAGAGCCCAAGAGGTGGGCGAGCCCCGACCCCTCCTGCAGGCGACCTGCTGCTGTGGCCACAATACATGGGCGCGGCTGCCTTCAAGCGAGGCGCTCAGGCTCTGGGTCTGGGCTCTGCCTAAGTGCTCCGCGCTCCAGAAATAACCCCACGGCCAGAGGGGGAAACCAGAGCCCACGTCAGGACAGGCATGCGCGGGGGCCGCACCCACCTGCACTTCTCTGGGTGCTCGTCACGCTTGTTGTTGAAGTCCAGGGAGATCTTCGCATCCAGGCCGATGCCGAAGTAATTGTTCATGACACACTTCTCCGTGTAATACTCTCTGCAAAGGGGGGTTCAGGCCGATTAGAACAGCCCTGTGGACCGGCCTCTGAGTGTTTCTTCCTGAGGGCAAAACTTAGCTTTTGCAAGGTAGGGGACAGTGTGACCAAGAGGCAATTCACACGCCGTAAAATCTACCCATTTAAAAGGCCCAACCCAATAATGCCTTGCATGGATTCAGTCACTACAACCGACGTCAGAGCAGCTCGTCCCCAAGATGAAGCCCGCACCCGTGAGCACGCCCCGGAAGCACAGCCGGCTTTCTGCCCTGTGGTGCTGCAGGTCTGGACGGCTCCCAGGAACAGACTGACACGCACGCAGCCCTTTGCGTCTGTCCCCGTCACCGAGCGCGCCTGCACGCCGTGAGCACCGGGCTCGTCCAGCGCGGCGCCTCAGACGGCAACAGCACATCTAGGCTGTTTCACTTTTGAGCCCTGACTTGTGGACACACGCACCCAAGCTTCAGTGAGGCCGTCTCTCTGTTTCGTTCTTCCTGGGAGTCACCCCAGGAAGGGACCCGCCGGGCCACGTGGAAACTCTGGGTTTGGAGGCCACGCCTGACCCTCCTGACAGCGGCTGCACTAACTCTGCTCACCACACCAGACGCACGTGTGGGCACCTTTCCATCCCCTGCCACCAGCCCTGGCTGCCCAGAACCTGCTCTCAGATGGCTGAAAGGGAAACCTAGGGCCTTCAAAAGGCCACACGCCCCACAATGGCCTCTATACACACGAGGACAAGCTGCATGGAAGCCCATGCTGCCTTTAGACGCTGGGCAGAGGACAGGGCCCGCGGCGGGCAGAGTCCAAACCCAGGACAGCATTTCCCGGGGAGAGCGAGGAGGGGCATCCAGCCTGGGACCTGCACTGACTGCGGAGCAGCAAACCCACAAGGAAGGCGACACGATGCGGTCAGGAGGTGGTGCCCACACAGGCCCGGCCAGGACCCCCAAGAGGACAACCAAGAACACGGCACAGCCCGTCTTGGTCTCTGAACCTCAGAGTCTCTGAACCTGCCGAAGCCTCAGCACGCCGGCACGTTCGGAAGCCAGAGACGCGTGAGCACGGCCACCTCCCTTCCCAGAAGTTCCAGCCACCCTCTGCCCTGCAGCCTCACCCTTTCTGGATTTTCCTTACTGGCCGACAGTAGCTGGAAAAGGATCAACTGGTGAACTGCTCAGGAATTTCTCAAGTTATTTCCGAGTCAGACTTCTACGCACCAGCATTCAGCTAACCACATGCCCGCTTGGTTTACCCCATACTCACAGGTTTTCTGGTTCAGAGTTAAAGGGATCAGCGTTAATTAGTAAGCGGCTGATGACTGAGCCTCCAGGCAGCGTACCAGACATCCCGGCACGAACATCTGCTGGGGAGAGAAAGGGAGGAGACCGCACTGGCTAGGGGCCCTTGATTCAAGAGGATGATGATCACATGTTCTTCAGAGAGCATTACCATAATAAGATGCTTCTAAAACACCACGTAAAGATGTCCAAACTTTGACAATTAATAGTCTCAGGTCAAAAACCACTCTCCTAAACCCACACTGGCAGAACAAAAATAAATACTGGGTGGTAACCTATGACCGTTAGAAAGAGTTTATAAAGACAGCTGTCACTAAAGCCAAGGAACTCCACCAAAGCGACCTCCGCTGCAACTAATCTTGGGGTTGGGCCAGTCACTCAACCTTTAAGGCTAAATCCATGAGGAAAAGTTGCACATCAAAGAATCTTCCAGGTGACCAGAGCCCTCAGATACCTGCTCCACTCCTTTCAAGCTTATGTCACGAACAGTAAAGCTCAGACAGAGCCCTGCTTTTGGACATTCTGCCGGACCATGCCGTCCAGTAACATCTTTGCTGCTTATCAACAAAATCTGTCTCATCCTGTCCCCAGAACTTCTAGAATTTTCTTTCTATGCAGCTGACTCACCTAAAAACTGCCAAACCACTTATATGAGCAGCGTGTGCTCAGCCTGGCCCAGGAGGCCCAGAAAGCTACCAGAAAGTGAGTTATGGGAGTCCTCTCCACGCTTTCAGTCCCTCGGATCACTCCTCCACGCTGAGAACACACAGTGTCCCCGCCCCGAGAAGCAGCAACAGGGCTGCCCCGACACACCACCACCACCGCGGGCTCAGTGCAGGTAGGGCGGCCCGGCCCTCCTGGCGGCCAGCTGTGGGTCGAGCTGGGAACAACGGGGCGAGCACTGGCTCTCCACCACCCGCTGCCAGCCCTCCCTTTTCACTCAGCCCAGCTCCTTTTATCCCTCAGCACCCAGCTCAGGCATCACCTCCTCAACGACCTCTGCCTGGGACTCCAGGCAGCAACCTGGGAGCCGTCTGCCCTGCGTAATACACCAGGGCACTTTCACAGAGCTGCGACAGAACCCTGAACTCTACCTGTCCTGCCCACGGACTTGTGAACTCCTGGAGTGCAGGGACCTGGTCTCACTGAGCCCGCAGGCCCACGCCAGGCAGAGCAACAGCTGCTGGCAAGCTAGCGCCCGGCCTGCACCCCCCCACCCCCCAGACACAAGGGCCGCTGTGAGGGGCTGGGGAGCCTGGCCCACCCGGGGGGACACTCACTCGGGAACAAGATCTTCGTGTTCAGCGCTGGCAGGCCACCCCGGCTTCCCGACTGTGGAGGCAGAGACGCAGAACCGCCTGGCGACAAGCTCCCTTTACTGATCAGCTTCTCGCAGGGGGACTTGGACACTGTCAGACAGGACAGCAGACAGGCCACTGAGCTTCCGGCAGGCTTTGTCAGGGAGGGGGCCCGCGGACGACCAAGGCAGGCGAGCAGCGGCCACACGCAGAGGTCAGCCAAGGGGAGAGGCCATGGGGCTCGGACGCCCCCCAGACATGGGCCCCAGTGGGGGCAGAGGGGCCGGCCCCAACCATGGTCAGGCCGGGGTCTGGACCCGGGCAGAGGGCAGTTCCGCACGGGAATGGAGGTGAGGAAACTCCGGGCAGGCTCTCCCGGCGGCTCATAAGGCTGTGTGCTGGGGGCCACAGAGGCAGGGCTGTTCCAGGTGGCTAAGGGTCCCCAGAGGGCAGTCTGTGTGGCTGCCTGCCGCCTGGAGGCCCCAAGCCCTCAGTTAGGACCCGCTGGACCACGGGTGCAGGGAGGTCCGGAGGGAGCATGGGCCCCAGCAGCAAGGGCCCTCCTGGCTCAGGGTCCTGCTGGGCCTGCAGCAGGTAAGCCGCACACATCAGGTAGCTCGACAAACAGGTGACGGTTCAAGACTCTTCACACCTCCATGTGGCCACAACAACCGCAAGGAAGCCCCTCAGGCCTCCGAGCAGCCCGAAACGAGAGGGCCCTGTACCTCTGCGGAGGCTCCGGCCCTTGGAGGCACTGTGGCCCTCGCCATGGCCTGCTCTGTCGTCCGACTTCAGGTCCTTCTTCTCCGACTCAGAGAGGCCGAGGATGAAGCCCTCCTGCTCCTGGGTTTGGGCGTTCTGCTCATCCACAGCTGCGCAAGGCGAGGTGGCGGCTGAGCATGTGGAGGCTGAGCCACAGCCGCCGGGAGGCAGCACGCGAACCGGCCTCACCGCCCTCACCCTCGTCTCAGCCAAAGGATCAGGCCCGAAGCTCCGACCCGAACCCTCTGTCTCCCCAGCCCCAGCACATGGGGGCACCCAGGCACTCGGGGGCACCCAGGCACTCATGGCGCACAGGCTGGAAGAGACAGGGGCACCCAGGCACCCAGGCTGCGGAGGCGGACCAAGGCTGGAAGAGACGGGGGCAGGGAGAGAGTGACGAGTGAAGGTCTCCGCAGCCTGGAGGGGCTGAGAGGAGGGAGCCATGTCCATGCCAGAGCAGGGAGCGAGGTCATGACCTCACTAGCCTCACTGCAAGGACCAGGCTGATCTGCTCAGTGAGATGGGTCTAACAAGAGCGGAAAAGGTGCAAGAGAGTTTCCAAGGGTGATGAGAGGAGAGGCAGACAGAGGACAGGGAAAAACTCGCTGGGAGGGACCTCAGGGTCAGGGTGAGGTTCACAGGGCAAGGTGGTTTTACAGCCTTCTCTTTGAAGCTTAGCAAATCTTTGCAGCCAAAGATAGAGAAGCTCCATCAGTCAACAAAAACAAGACCGGGAGCTGACTGTGGCTCAGATCATGAACTCCTTACTGCCAAATTGAGACTCAAATTGAAGAAAGTAGGGAAAACCGCTAGACCATTCAGGTTTGACCTAAATCAAATCCCTTATGATTATACAGTGGAAGTGAGAAATAGATTTAAGGGCCTAGATCTGATAGATAGAGTGCCTGATGAACTATGGAATGAGGTTCATGACATTGTACAGGAGACAGGGATCAAGACCATCCCCATGGAAAAGAAATGCAAAAAAGCAAAATGGCTGTCTGGGGAGGCCTTACGAATAGCTGTGAAAAGAAGAGACGCGAAAAGCAAAGGAGAAAAGGAAAGATATAAGCATCTGAATACAGAGTTCCAAAGAATAGCAAGAAGAGATAAGAAAGCCTTCTTCAGCAATCAGTGCAAAGAAATAGAGGAAAACAACAGAATGGGAAAGACTAGAGATCTCTTCAAGAAAATTAGAGACACCAAGGGAACATTTCATGCAAAGATGGGCTCGATAAAGGACAGAAATGGTATGGACCTAACAGAAGCAGAAGATATTAAGAAGAGGTGGCAAGAATACACAGAAGAACTGTACAAAAAAGATCTTCACGACCCAGATAATCATGATGATGTGATCACTAATCTAGAGCCAGACATCTTGGAATGTGAAGTCAAGTGGGCCTTAGAAAGCATCACTACGAACAAAGCTAGTGGAGGTGATGGAATTCCAGTTGAGCTCTTTCAAATCCTGAGAGATGATGCTGTGAGAGTGCTGCGCTCAATATGCCAGCAAATTTGGAAAACTCAGCAGTGGCCACAGGACTGGAAAAGGTCAGTTTTCATCCCAATCCCAAAGAAAGGCAATGCAAAAGAATGCTCAAANATAACCTCAGATATGCAGATGGCACCACCCTTATGGCAGAAAGTGAAGAGGAGCTAAAAAGCCTCTTGATGAAAGTGAAAGAGGAGAGCGAGAAAGTTGGCTTAAAGCTCATCATTCAGAAAACAAAGATCATGGCATCCGGTCCCATCACTTCATGGGAAATAGATGGGGAAACAGTGGAAACAGTGTCAGACTTTATTTTTTGGGCTCCAAAATCACTGCAGATGGTGACTGCAGCCATGAAATTAAAAGACGCTTACTCCTTGGAAGAAAAGTTATGACCAACCTAGATAGCAATTCAAAAGCAGAGAGATTACTTTGCCCACTAAAGTCCGTCTGGTCAAGGCTAGGGTTTTTCCTGTGATCATGTATGGATGTGAGAGTTGGACTGTGAAGAAGGCTGAGCACCGAAGAATTGATGCTTTTGAACTGTGGTGTTGGTGTTGGAGAAGACTCTTGAGAGTCCCTTGGACTGCAAGGAGATCCAACCAGTCCATTCTGAAGGAGATCAGCCCTGGGATTTCTTTGGAAGGAATGATGCTGAAGCTGAGGCTCCAGTACTCTGGCCACCTCATGCGAAGAGTTGACTCACTGGAAAAGACTCTGATGCTGGGAGGGATTGGGGGCAGGAGGAGAAGGGGACGCAGAGGAGGAGATGGCTGGATGGCATCACAGAATTGATGGACGTGAGCCTGAGTGAACTCCGGGAGATGGTGATGAACAGGGAGGCTTGGCGTGCTGCGATTCATGGGGCCGCAAAGAGTCGGACACGACTGAGCGACTGAACTGAACTGAACTGAACTGAAATGCAGTCAGAGAAAAGGAGCGAGGCACGATGTGAGCCTCTAATCCTGGGCAGGTGTGTCTCTCCCCGCACCAGCCGGTCTCGGGGAGTTAGCAGCGCAGCCTGGACACCAGGGCCTACTGCCTGTCCAGGCCCCGGGCCCCTCACCCCTGAGGCCCGTGCCTGCCTCGGACACCACGACACACATGCGCCCCTGCCTTTCTGACCACCGCCCCGGCTCACCCACCCTCCAACCCCGTCCCAGCCTCTCCTTCCACCCTACAGCCTCATCCACCACCTCTGGCCTGGGCCCCTTCCCTCCTGGACACAGACCCCCAGCCCCGGGGGCAGCCCCCCTCTCACTGGACAAGGCCAAGGTCTGGAAAGTGACCATAGGCAAGGGTCTCACAAGGAGTGGAGCCCCTGACACCAGGCACTGTGGAGGGCCTTCCACCAGCCAGGGGTGTCCCCAAGGCACCAGCGTCCACTCAGGGTCTCTATATCGGGCACAGGCCCCAAGGAAGGGGTGCTGACCGACGTCAGGTGGTCGGGAGTGGCTCTGGCCTGCATGGCGGGCCCCCCATCTCTCACCAGGAGTGCTCGCCCCCACCCCCCAGGCCGGGGCCCACGCCTGGCTACCTTTCTCTGTGTGTTCTATGATCTGGCGGATGGCCTTCTTCAGGCTGTTGGCCCTCAGCATGAGCTGCTCGCGAGGTCGGAATATCTGGGGCCGGGCGGGGCAGGCTGAGCCCACGGCGCGGGCCCCTGTGGAGCTGGAGCCGCACCCGCCGCCTGCCCCGTCCCCATCCTCTGCCTCCTCGGCAATGGTGGGGGGCGGCGTGGGCAGGGAGGATGAGGCCTGCGACTCATCGTCCAGGGTCTTGAGCAGGGAGTCCAGCTTCTCCTTGAGGACAGAGCACTGGGCGGGGAACGCAGGCAGAAGTGGAGGCGTGCCGCCCCGCTCCGATGCCCCCCGCCCCCGGGGGCCCGGGACCCACCTTCTTGGCCATGACCTCCGACTCCTCCGAGCTCTCAGTGGTCTTCTCATAGGCCTTCCCCACCCGTGCCACGAAGTCCTTCACAGTCTCGCAGAGCACTCTGAGGGAGGAAATGGAGGCTTCAGAGGGGCCATCCCACTGGGAGCCCCGGCGCCCCAGGCTGCCAGGCACTCACTTGGCCGACGAGATCACCACGGAGTGCTGGTCGGAGGTCAGGATCTTGGAGAGGTGGGCAGCGACCGAGTCTTCGTAGAAGAGAATCTGGCGCACCTGCAGTCAGCCCGGGGGCAGGCGGGCGGCCGTCACCCTCAGGCCAGGAGCGCCACCCCTGCCCGCGGCCGGCCTGCCTGCCTTCACACACAGCTGAGAGATCTCACAACCACGTCCAGCTGTGGACCAAGGACCCTGACAGGCTGCTCCGGGCTGTGCTCCTGCACCCTGGCTCCTCCCGAGCGGCGCAGGCCTGTGGCCGAGGCACCCCATGTTTCTGTCAGGTGGGACCCTGGCCCAGGCCCTCGTCATCCCTGGATGTCGATCACCCTCCTCACCGCCCACCCCTGCCTGCAGAAGCGGGGGCTCTCCCTCTTCGTGTCAAGCCCTTTACTATTGACCGGAGGGTCAACCTTTAGGGTTTGCCCACGTACACGCCTGCTCTTAACTGTGTGTTCTCTGCTCATGGGACATGTCCCAGCAGCCCAGGCAGGTGTGGCTGGGAGACCAGGGTTGGCCTCCCCTGACCCTCGGGGCGGGCAGATGGCCCCTGGCACAGCACCTCTGCCTGCTCGGCTAGGGGCTTGCTTGGAGACCTGAGCACAGCTGTGCACCTGAGCTGCCCAGTCTCAGCACACTCTGGGCCCTGAGGGACCCTCTAACTCCCAAAACCCACCACAAAGTGAAAGAAGAGCTCAGCACCGAACTAGCAGAGACTGACTGCAAGGGCAGGACGCAGAGGAGGGGCCCGAGTGGGAGCCTGGGTGGGCGGAGCGCGGGCGGCAGGGTGCAGCCTTGAACTGGGAGGGCAGGAAGCCCTAGGAGACCATCATTGTCACCAAGGACCCCAAAGCCTGGGGAAGACCCCAGAAGCCCCAGACGACCCCAAGTCCTACAGGGCAGAGTCCACGGGACCCAGCCCCACCTCAGGGGGCCCTGCGCCGACAAGGGGCTAACCTGGAGCAGGGCATTTCTGGCGGGGGCTGGGGGGTGGGGGAGGCAAAGCAGGGAAGGGCCAGGGCGAGCGCATGGCGATACCTCGGAGCCCTCGCTCAGGTCTTCAGTGACGGTGGAGGAGGAGACCGGCCGGGGCAGTTTGGTCTCGTAGGCCATGACGCTCCACCTGCACACACACACAGGGGCTCAGCCGGTCGGCTCCGGCCCCAGGCCTCCCCACCTCCCCATCTCAGGGCCAGCAGGGGGACGAGATCTTACGGCAACTTTAACTGTCTGTCAGCCTGTATCGAGCCCCCTCCCCAGGCCCCGAGCTGGCTCCTCGCTTAGCTGAGAACAAATGTGGAGGGCAGTAACCCCAAACTTCGATGCTTCTTGGGAACACGGGACTGCTCAACTCTGTGACGAGGAGGATGGGTGACAGGCGAGGCTACAGGGCCACAGGGGGTGGGCCGCCTCCTGCTCTGAGGGCCAGAGCACCAGGCCTGGCTGGTGAGACCTGGCCAGCCGAGGGCACAGTCCCA
This sequence comes from Redunca redunca, assembly GCA_006410935.1. Taxonomy (NCBI): domain Eukaryota; kingdom Metazoa; phylum Chordata; class Mammalia; order Artiodactyla; family Bovidae; genus Redunca; species Redunca redunca. Next base: position 19,917 of record SJYQ01018579.1, read on the forward strand.
ACCCCTTCTGCTCATCAGCGCTTCCCTAGTCTGATCACCAGATAAAGCCCATCAGAAGAAAGGAGTCCTGCTCAGAGAGGTGGAATTTCTTTTTAACAATAACTGCAAGAGGCCTGTGGTTTCGCAGGGCCCCACCTGAGAAGAGTGGGCTGAGGGGCCGCGTGCGGCGCGCTCACCTGTCCAGCATCTTGGTGCTGGCCCTCTCCAGCTTCTCCAGGATCTGCGGGAGCTGGGTGTCGTCATCACAGGCTGAGCCCCAGCCCAGCACACGAGCCAGGTCGTTCCCTGTGCCAAGTGGCAGCACCCCGAGCTGGCACTGAGACAGGGTGGGGGACATGGCGTCAGCGGGGCCCGTCCAGCGAGCGTGAGGGCTGAGCTCAGACGGCGGCAGCCAGGGGGTCTCCCCAACTTGACGGAAAGCTCCTCCCACCTGCCGACTCACCTGACCATTAGCCCTCTGTCACCTCCCACTTCACAGCGATGACCACAGTCCCGCCCCGAGTAGCAATACCTGAGCCCCCAAGAATCGGGCTGTGACCCCTCGCCTGCTTCCCACCCACAACAGCACGTCCCCAGCGCCGAGCTCACCTCCTCGCCCCTGACAGCACCGGCCACGGCTGTAAGTCCCATCCAGACAGGTGCCAGGACGTCCACTGTGGCCCTCAAACCACCACCACTGCCACTCAGCCTACCCCCCCTTGCGTGCCACTCCCCGGGGGCCCCCGCCCCTGGCTCAGGCCCTCCTGTCCACCTGGAATTCCCACCCAGAGCCTCCTGCACAAACCCCCCTCACCAGCTCAGGGCTCAGGAGGCTCCTGAGACACAGGATGCTTGACAGCCTTCAACCAATGAGCATGACACACGTGGGGAGGGTCGCCAGTCCTCCCTACGCACGACGCAGCCTGAGGTCACCTGCCCCGGCCACGAGGGAGGCCCTGCACCCTGCCAGGGACAGCACGCTGGCCAGAGCAGGTGAGGCCAAGGATGCCCAGCCCCAAGCAGACAGGGCCAGAGCCAGCTTGCAGAGCCTCAGAGGAAAGCACAGGCACCACAGTGACAGCCCCGCAGAGTCCAGGTCCAGGGGTCTGGGAACCGAGACCACCCCCTCCCTGCCAAACCAGAGCTCCGAAGAGCGGGCAGCACGGAGAGAGGAAGTCAGAGACTCAGAGGAGGAAGAAGGCGCCCAGCTGGGGCTGCTGAATCACACGACGAGTCTGGACCTTAACCAAAGCCAGGAGCAGAGCAGCCCAAACGAGGGTCTCAGGGCTGGGGCAAGGGGCAGTGGGGTGGACGTGTGAGGCTCAGGTCCAGCCTGAGCGGAGCTGCCCGGGAGAAGGCCCCCAGAAGCAGTGGGCAGACGGTGCCGGGGGCCGGGCCAACACTGCAGCAGCACACGCGGCGGTGCTGGGCACTCTGGGGCCCCAGGAGAACCGGCGACAACGTGGGAGGGCTCAAGAGCCCTGGTGGGCCTCCGGCTCCGACGGCGGGCAGGTGAATGCTCAGACTCTGAAAAAAGGGATGGAAGGGGGCAGCAGGGCTGGGAATGCCAGCTCTGAGGCACCAGAGGCAGCCAGGGACGTGGCCCTGGGGCTCAGCTAAGAGTCACTGGCTTCTTCGGGTGGTGAGCGTGTGGAGAACGAGGTGGGGCCTGGTATTCAGAGGTGGGACGGGAGGGTTGGCCAGAAGGCGAGGAGCACCGAGGGGATCAGGGGTGACCCGACGGTCAAGGGCCACAGAGAAGTCCAAGGCTTCTGAACTCAGCCGAATGCGTGAGAACCTACCTTCCTGACTTGTGATAGTTAAAGATCAGTTACAATCCTGAAAGGGAGTTCAGTTCAGTTCAGTTGCTCAGTCGTGTCTGATTCTTTGCGACCCCATGAATCGCAGCACACCAGGTCTCCCTGTCTATCACCATCTCCCGTCCACCAAGTCCGTGATGCCATCCAGCCATCTCCTCCTCTGTCGTCCCCTTCTCCTCCTGCCCACAATCCCTCCCAGCATCAGAGTCTTTGCCAATGAGTCAACTCTTCGCATGAGGTGGCCAGAGTACTGGAGCCTCAGCTTCAGCATCATTCCTTCCAAAGAAATCCCAGGGCTGATCTCCTTCAGAATGGACTGGTTGGATCTCCTTGCAGTCCAAGGGACTCTCAAGAGTCTTCTCCAACACCAACACCACAGTTCAAAAGCATCAATTCTTCGGCGCTAAGCCTTCTTCACAGTCCAACTCTCACATCCATACATGATCACAGGAAAAACCCTAGCCTTGACCAGACGGACTTTAGTGGGCAAAGTAATCTCCCTGCTTTTGAATATGCTATCTAGGTTGGTCGTAACTTTTCTTCCAAGGAGTAAGCGTCTTTTAATTTCATGGCTGCAGTCACCATCTGCAGTGATTTTGGAGCCAAAAAAAATAAAGTCTGACACTGTTGCTACTGTTTCCCCATCTATTTCCCATGAAGTGATGGGACCGGATGCCATGATCTTCGTTTTCTGAATGATGAGCTTTAAGCCAACTTTCTCGCTCTCCTCTTTCACTTTCATCAAGAGGCTTTTTAGCTCCTCTT
>SJYQ01018582.1:0-38744 GCA_006410935.1 Redunca redunca
CCTTGGCTGTTTTATTTTCCTGTCAAGTGGCTTAAGCCTGATTTTTTTTTTTTTTTTCCAAGCATTCCCTCATGGCCAAGTATGTGTTTCCTTGGAATTGAAATCTAGGTTGATGGTTTTATATTTTAAAAGCTTTCTTTGTGACTCATTCTTGGCCTGCGATAGGATTCTGTAATACTCCCCAAGCTCACAGAGCCTGGGTGTCCTGTTTCTTGGGCTTTGTACCCACTTTCTAACATTTTGTCAGTGGATCCAAGAAGTCACTTTGGGAGACAAGTGTTTCATTGTCTTCTTGTCATCGTAATCAGTGCGGAAGGGAACCATAAACATGGACTTTCCCAGTTGAAGACAGACAATGGCAGGGGCAGGAGGAGGTTTTCAAGTGCTGACAGGTTAGTGGTTAGACAAAATGGGTCAGCAGGGCGAGACCCACACCCTTCAGGGAAGACGTTTAGATGAGACAGGGCTCACGGAGCCCTCACTCCGTGGGCCAGCACACAGTAAGTGCTCCACATACGGCCATGTGGTTGATTTCAGCAGCACAAAGCTCACACAGGCTACACCCCTTGCTGGAAAGCTTCACAGCAAACTCCAAAGAGTTTGGAGCACGGGGATGGGTCCTGAATACATTTTAAGATTCAGGTTCTGTGGTTTAGGAATCCAGATGTGTCTAAACAGGTGGAAAAAGGGTTGAAACAGTCTCAAACGGACACCTCTTAACTTGGGCCTTCCTAGCTCCCCTTGGAAGACAGATGGTCATTTTTTTTTTTTTTTTCTAAATCAGGATGAGCAACAGAAGCCCCCGAGCCTAATGAATGTCTCATTTGCACAGATCTGACATAACAGGCAGATTCTGGCCAGATTCAGGAAACAGGAGCTTTGTGCTCTGTCACCCCAAACAGCTCCTCAAAACCCTGAGCACTTCCAACCTCTGGAAACTGCCTAGCTCTGTCTGTCTCTAGCCACTACACCTCTCATGAGCAGAGAGATGCCGCAGAGAGGCAAGTTTTGTATTGTCCAGACTCCATTAGGTTTTTATAGCAGACAATTCAATTCAGGAAGCATTTCTAAAAAATCTACCAGTGGCTCTGCCTAGCTCTTGCCAGGCTCTGCTAAAAGGGCTGAAACAGAGCACAACTCTTGCCTTCAAGGAATGCAGCCTCCATTAATTCTGCCCAAATGCTGGTTCTCATCGTGTGTGTTTCTCCAGCCTCCTAACACATGCTCTCTCTTCCCCTCCATCCATCCTCTACGCTGCAGCCATGGTGACCTTTCCAAAGCACAAATCTCATCATGTCACCGCCTGATTGAGGCTCCGAAACAGCTCCCTCTGGCCCATACCAGTGACGTTCAGCAGAAAACAGGTGTTCTCCAAGCCAGGCCATTGCTAATAGTAACTAATGATGGTCTTTGCTTGGTTGGCAGAAAAAAATTAAGCTAATTGATGGAATAGTCTTCCATGTTAGGTGCATCTCCCCCTCACTTTTTCTTAAGCTGTTGGTCCCTGCTACCCCTCGGATGTTTAGAATATAGTATAAGACAATATCTGATTTATTCCAGAATCATGAATTTTATGGAAACTGCTTTTTCATATCTCAATATTTCCTGGGAACGTCCCTGGTGGTGCAGTGGATAAGGAACCAGGTCTGGGAAGATTCCACATGCCTTGGAGCAACTAAACCCGTGTGCTGCAACTACTGAGCCCTCACTCTAGAGCTTATGCTCCACAACAAGAGAAACCACCACAATGAGAAGCCTGTGCACTGAAATGAAGAGTAGCCCTGACTCACCATAACTAGAGAAAGCCCTTGCAAAGCACTGAAGACCCGGCAAACCCAAAAATAAATAAAAATTTAAAAAAATTTCCTGTTGTTCTGCACGTGTGTGTTCTTCATGATGGCGGGGTGGGGAGCCCTAGGAGGGAGGCCAGGCATTCAAGACCCTTCCCAATAGCCCCCAACCCTCAAGCAGTGTGCTTGTCCCTCTCCAGGCCTTGACTTATGTGGTTTTCTCTGCCTAGATTGTGGGTCTTTCCCCTTTTGCTTTGTGAACATTTCCTTCATGTCTTAGCATCACCCGTTGTCTAAATGTCACAAATGTTTATGGAATCGATGAGTGGATGGATTGACAGATGGAAAGATGAGAGGAAATATACTCAGGACCAGCATATACCAGGAGGTCAAGTCGCCTGCCTCTGTCCCCACCCCTCACTCACCATATTCCAGCTACACTGGCCTTTCTCCTGGTTCTCAAACCACCTTAGAAGTTGCTTTCCCTGCCTACTTAGTCATTCACACGAGTGGCTCCTTCTCAGGACCCGGGTCTCAGATCACCTCATATAAAGTGATCCTCCAACCTTGTCGGTGCTGTCAGGAAAGGAATGTCCTCTCCCAGGGCCCAGGGCCATCATGCCATGTATCTGTGCTAGACCAACCTCAAGACTCAAAGAACATCTAACCTCATGGCTTTTGGTCTTGGAGGTCCCCAAAGAAACTTCTTAGGTAACAGCTCACGCCAGCAAAGCATACCTTTGGTTTTCTTCTGTGGGATGATGTTGACACGTGTATCCTCAAATAAATCAGCCTTCCCGTCTTCACCATCTTCCTTGGCAAGAACAATTAGTTGAAGTGCCAAGCTGGGACTGACTGGGATGACTCAACCCTTGAAAAATATAAAGGAAATCATTGTATTTTCTTGCTAACAGGTACTGAGACTCAGCCAGCTCCTCCGTTTCTAGTTTGTTCTCACCCCCACCCCCATGGCAGTAACCACATGACATGGTATTCTGAGTGATGTCAAGTACAGAGCTGGAGCCAGTCTTCTCCTGATGGCACTCTGGTAACCAGCAGCCTCTCATTAACTGTGTGGCCTTGTAACAGTCAAAACTCCTCGGGCTGCAAGGGACAGAACCCAGAGCAAATTGGTTTAAGCTTAAAAGCAAATGTATTGGCCCAAATAACAAAAGAAAGAAAGAAAAGAAAAAAGAGAGAAAAAAAGAAATATCTAGGCATAGCTGGATCCAGAGGGTAAATGGTATCCACAAGAGTCTATTTCTCAGCTTTTCCTTGCTCTGCAGGACTTTCATGTTCAGGCTAGTTCTCCCCAGGAGGTGGGAAATTGACGTCTGGAAGCCCAGCTCTGGTGTCTCACACCATAGCAACCCCAGGAGAAAGTACACTTCTCTTTCTTAATAATTTCAACAAAAGTCTAGAACTGACCCTCACTGGCCTGTCTGGAGTCCCATCCTCATCCCTGGACCCTAAAATGCCAAGCTAATGCCCAGAAAGTAGTGATCATCTGATTGGTTGGGCTTGGGTCATGTGACCACTTCTGGACTCAGGAAGGTGAGGGTAGTTGGGTCTGAGTCACTCAAACAAGATGCACTATGAGCTCTCCCTTTTTTGAAATCACTGTGTTGAGGTTCCCAGGGCTTCCAAGGTGCCCCAGTGGTAAAGAATCTGCCTGCCTATGCAAGAGATGCAAGAGAAAAGGGTTCAGTCCTTGGGTCAGAAAGATCTCCTAGAGAAGAGAACTGCAACCCACTCCAGTATTCTTGCCTGGAGGATTCCATGGACAGAGGAGTCTGGTGGGCTACAGTCCATGGGGTCACAAAAAGTCAGATATGACTGAGCACACACACATACAACAATAAAACAACAACATGTGTTGGGCCCAAGAAAAAGAATGCTGGGTACTCTATGCAGCAGGTCTGCCTCAGGCCAGTTTTCAATCCTTACTCTGCCCTTCACACATGGCCATCTGCCTCTTCTTGAATCTTGCTCCCTCGTTTTCAGTCTGTCTATAGGCCGGTCCCCAGATGTTCTATTCTTGTTGTTGTGTCTTAGACTTCACCTGCCTGTGGTTTCAGATACCACAGACTCCATCGTGTCTACCCGCACAGGGCCCCCTGGATGTCCTGCCCACCCTTCGGTGAACCACTGGCTTCCCACCTAGGTATGCTCCCCCTCCTCCTGGATCCCTTATCTATGGCCCCAAGAGTCGGTCTGCCCCCTTAACAGAGCCTTTGGCCTCATCTGCCATTCTGGCTCCTCTTTACCTGAGGTCAACATACCATCCACGATCAGAGTGCAGACCTACCTCCTACCTGCCAACCGTCCTTCCTCCCCTCCCTGTCCACGGCCGCTCCACTGGTCATTCTCTGTCTTGCCTCGAAAATCACAACAGAAGCCTCTCTGCCTTGTCTCCGTGCCTCTGATGCTGGTCCCCGATGCAGGATGTTCTCTAAACAATCACCTTTCCAAAAAGATTAATCTGGTCATGCTCCTCTCCTGATTAGACGCTTGCTCTGTCATCTCACTGCCTACAGCAGGGAGAATGAACTCCTTAACTGTGCCTCTAAACACCTGTAGTGCCCATGCTTCTCAAGCCAGACCTGCCAGGAATCCTTCGCCTTGTGGAAGGTTCTTGGTACCTTTCATGGTTACCGTTTCTGTGCCTTGTGACATTTGATAGCTTCTGCTTTGAATTCTTTCCTCCACTCCCACCCCCTCCTCCTGGAAAACTCACTCACCTTTCAAGATGAAGCTCCCAGTCGCCAGTGAGCCCTTCCCCAGCCCCGCAGGCAACATCAGTCACTTTCATTTCTTGGAGCACAAAGCACCATGTTCATTCATGACCCGGAGGACGTGCTACCCTGTCTTGCATTGATGTGTTTCCACATTTGCCTCCTCCACTCAACAGGGACCACGGGGAGGATAGGCACTGCCAGAGGAAGCACTTGCTCATGGAGTGTGACCAGATGAGTGACATTTGGGCATTGCTGTTGGGGGGTGGGGAGGGAGGCAGGCTACAGAACATCAGTGTGAAGATGGATCATTGTTTAACCACCAACTCCCAGGGTTTGGGATGTGAGCTTTGTGAGCCAGGCTGGGCAAAGAAAGTCCCAGTAGATGTCTTGAGGGCCAGCTCTTTCAGATCAGGCGTCATCCATAAGCTCAAATGGCTCAAGGTATTTCGGCTAATGAGAAGGTAGTATAAAGTGAAGATGGAGTTGGGGGGTGGAGATGGAGAAAGATCCAGCTGAATTTTGCATCCCCCAGTTGGCAGATCTCCTATCTATCAAAGGCTGGCTTGTCCTTAGCCTCAGTCCCAATCAATCTGAGCCATTGGATTGTCGGTGGTAAACACATGACTCTGTTACCCTCTTTCCCTTTTGTTGCTTTCAAAGTCCAGTTGCAAACCTGGTTAAGTGTTTCCTTTGTCTCTATGAGATGTGACTTCACTATTCTCCCCTGATGGGATGGATGGTGTGCTTCATGTCTTTTTGATGGAAATGGAGGCTGAGCCAGTTGAACTGGAGTCAAATTACCTCTGAAAATATGACTGGACATGGATCTTGGTGAAATTCATTCGATTTTCTCTGGGTGCTCTGTGTCTCCCATGGATCCTGGGAAGTAGGGCATGTGCTATGTGCAACATGCATTGGAGAGATATGTTCAGGCCCATGGGGACTGCAGAGTAATAGGACTCCCCGGAGGCCCAGTCTAAGCAGGCTAGGGAAGAGCCAAGCTCCCACAGGCTGTTCTACATGGGTCACATCTCCCACTTCAAAGGTTACCAGGATGGAGATGTTTAGCGCTTCCTGGGTGCCCCAAGGACCTTTTCCAGCCCTTGGTATTAAGATCCGACTCAACCGATGGAGACTCCCATTGCTTTACCAATACAGAAGTATTGAACAGCTACCATAGGCATGGCATTGTAGAGCTGCTGGAGTTTCGAAAGATGCTCTGCTCTCAAAGAACTCACAGTCTAGCTGGGGACACAAAACCAACAGACGGGAAACAATTAGTGAGCAGTGGAGCTTGAAAAAATATGCCGAACTGACTATGAAGGCAGCCGCAGTTCAGAAAAGGGAGAGATTGATATTTCAGCGAAAGCTCCCTTCATCAAGGAGGCAGGGGAGGACCCGTTCCTTGAAGGAAGGGCAAGGGCTTCAGAAAGGGGAGGGCACCCCAGAGAGGGGGAAACAGCACATGAGAAGCTGGAGAAGCAGGAGAAGAAAAAGGTGGGTGAGGGACAAGGAAAGAGCTCCCCAGAACCCAGTACACACTGGGGAGGTGACGATGCAGAAATCAGTCAGGGTGGAGCCAGACTTGGAGTTCTCTGGATGTCAAGGCTTTAAAGGTGACATTCGGGAATTTCTCTGTTGGTCCAGTGGCTAAGACTTGGTGCTCCCGATGCAAGGATCCTGGGTTCAACCCCTGGTCAGGGAACTAGATCCCACGTGGCACAGTCAAATCAAATAAAATTTTTTAATGTTTTTAAAATATCATAAAATAAATGTGATATTCATGCAATTTATAAGCACTTGTCTCATGTGTAATGGGCACTGTGAATCATGCTGGAGACTCAGAAGTTAAGAAGATACAAGGAAAGTCAGACACTTTAATAAATATCCTTCAGTAAGTGTTACAGGGGAGGTACCCCCAGGAGCTGGGAAGCTGGCGATGGGCAGCCAGCCTCACTTAGGAAAGATTAACATGGGCTTCGTGGAGGGAAACTTGGAGGGCATCAGAAATCATCCAGGTGTGAAAGAGGCAGAAGCATGACCTGGCCATGTACAAAGATGTTCACAGCAATGAGAGGGTGGACCATCTGAATTCTCAACAAAAAGCCACTGATGAAATAGATGATGGTCCATCCATATGGTATCCCTGTAGAGCAGTTAAAAAGGATAAAGCTGTTCAGTATATATTGATTTGGAAAGGTCTCTAAGATATAGTATTAAGAGAAGGGGGAGGAAATAAAAAGCAAGATCCAGAAAAATATATATATGTGAGGAAAAATGATGTATGTGTGTTGCTGGTAAATGACTAGACATCTCTGGAAAGAGATGCCAGAAACATGGACTGATGGTGGTTTCCAGAGAGGGGAGCTGGCTGGGGAGCCCAGAGGAGGACTGTGACTCAGCCTTGGTGTGAAATGGCTCCAAAGGGAGACATCGCTTGAAGTTTCAAATGTGCTGAAGGGCAGCCAGTGGATGGGTGAGGAGCTGTGTTCTGGGGGAGGGGACGCCCAAAGGAGCCTGGGGTGTCCCAAGGCCCGTAAAGATGCTTGGGAGGAAGACACGCAGAGAGAAGATGCACCTTAATGAGAATGAAGTTCCAGGCTAAGGAGTTCAAACCTCAGCCTGGAGGACCGGCTAAGGTGTGTCCTTAGCCTGGACACACTCACTCACTCCATCAGTCGATACTGATGCAGATCGAGCAGGATGGCTTTTGAGGATGCTAACTTGGTGTCTCGGTTGCCAGGTTAACTGAAATAGGCTGCTGAAACAAAAGGCCACAGACTGGTTGCTGTGGTTCAGCCGCTCGGTCATGTCTGACTCTTTGAAGCCCCACGGACTGCCGCACATCAGGCTTCCCTGTCCTTCATTATCTCCCGGAGCTTGCTCAAATTCATGTCTGTTGAGTTAGTGATGCCATCTCGTCCTCTGTTGCCCCTTTCTCCTCCTGCCCTCAATCTTTCCCAGTATCAGGGTCTCTTCCAGTAAGTCGATCCTTCACATCAGGTGGCCAAAGTACTGGAGCTTCAGCTTCAGCATGAGTCCTTCCAGTGAATATTCAGAATTGATTTCCTTTAGGATTGACTGGTTTGATCTCCTTGCAATCCAAGGAACTCTCAAGATACTTCTCTAGCATCAGAGTTCAAAAGCTTCAGTTCTTTTGCATCCAACCTTCTTTATGGTCTGAGTCTCACATTTTGCATGACTACCGGAAAAACCATAGCTTTGACTACATGGACCTTTGTCGGCAAAGTGATGTCTCTGCTTATCAACAGCAGAAATTTACTTCTCACAGTCCTGGAGGTTAGGAAGTGCAAGATCAAGGTGCCAGCAGTGTTGACCATTGGTGAGGGCCCTCTACCTGGTTAATTTCTCAGGTGGGGGTAGGGAGCTCGGGGGTCTCCCTTTGTAAGGAGACCCCATTCACGAGGGCTCCACCATTCATGAGGGCTCCACCCTCAGGAGCTCATTACTTCCCCAAACTCCACCTCCTGACACCATCATCTTGAGGGTTGGGATTTCAACGTGGGAATTCCAGGGAGTTGGGAGTGAGGACACAGACATTCAGATCATAGCACTCGGCCAGGATGAACTACATTTCCTGGAACCCCCTTTCTTCTCTGTCTGTAGTCAGGATGGGCCACAAGGAGGTCCTTGCAAGTTTCTGGAGGCCCCGTTCCCAACTTGGGATCCAGAATGGGCAAACCAGTGTGCTGCTTGCCCTCCTACAGTTCCCTTTCTAGAAGGAAGAATCAGAAAGTAAACAACAAATAAGGGAATGTTCCTGGTGGTCCAGGGGTTAAGACTCTGCACTCCCAGTGAAGGGGGCCTGGGTTCGATCCCTGGTCAGAGAACTAGATCCCACATGCCGCAACTAACAGTTTGAGTGCCCCAACCAAAGAGTCCGGGCGCCTCAACTAAGACCTGGAGCAGCCAAATAAAAGAATTTTTAAGTTTATATAAAAGGAAAACCACAACAAACAAATAATGAGATCTCAGAAAGTAAGGTCATGCCAGCAGAAAACGAAAATTAAGTAGCTTGCTTTAGACCAAGAAAGTTTCAGGGAGGCCTCTCAGAACAAGTGGCCTCGACCTGAGGGCAGCGGGGACTGCCCATCAGCCAACTGTAGAGGCTCAGACTGTGGGTCAAGGGCTCTGAGGTAGGTCGTGCTGGAGTCTTTGAGCAACAGGAAGAAGCTGGACAGGCTGGATTGTGAAGGAGCAGAGAGCGTGAGGGGTGGGGTTGGAGCTGAGGGCCTCAGAAGCCTTGCAAGTCAGCATCTGGATTTTATTCTAGAAGCGTCTTGAAGTCAAGGCATCTTTCAGAGTTGGCCATGAGAGAGCCCACACAGAGCTCTTCCTTTGAAAAGTGGGGATAAACCATGGTCTTGCTCTGTGTGTGTGTGTGAGAGGGATGGAGAGAAATTTCATGTCTTGGTCTTTGCCTCGGGCTGACTTACAGATCCTTCCACCCTGTGTCCTGGCTCCCTGCTGGTCTCACCAGAATTCCATCTTTCCAAGGAAGTCAGACTTCCTCCTGCTAAGAAGATATTTCCAGACCCTGGATAAAAGAATCATGCAAAGCTGAATCACTCACGCGGTTATATGTTCCATTTCCCTGGGACGCCATTAGCAACACTGAGCCCTTCTGCCTGTATTCAACAGAATTTCTTACCCTGTTCTGCCCGGAACAGAAGGGAAACAAAAGGGGAGGAAGGGTCTCGGGGAGCTGGGCCGGGGAAGGGGGTGGTACAGCGCCCCCCCTTTCAGCCCAGAGAGGACCCCTCGAACATGACAGATGGTAGTCACCTTCATCAGGGTTCATAGGTCAGCTCCGTGCACCCTTACTCCCACTCCAGACCTCCTGGCTGCAGTGTTTCTATCTAATTGATTTAGAAATAATGGATTTATTGGATAGATGCTTATAGACCATGGAGGCCAGAGAAGGGAAGTCATTTGGCCAAGGTCACACGCTGCCCAGTGGCAGGATTTGGCCGTAAACCCAGCTTGACTCCCAGAGCGGCCCTCTGGTGCACAGTAGAGTCCCTCTGAGAAGAACTGGTCCTTCCCCAGAGTCCCTGGCAACGAACAGCATATCCTCTGTGTGGTTTTCTGAGAGGGTTGGTCCTGTTTCTCACTAAATCACTTAGATTGTGGCCTGTTCATGAGCAGGAAGTGGGTCAGAAAGAACAACAGCAGGGGACCACTTGCAAACAGGGAATGAACTCGGACCCTTCAGCAAAGCCACTGCTGCTGCTAAGTCGCTTCAGTCGTGTCCGACTCTGTGTGACCCCATACACGGCAGCCCACCAGGCTCCCCATCCCTGGGATTCTCCAGGCAATAACACTGGAGTGGGTTGCCATTTCCTTCTCCAATGCATGAAAGTGAAAAGTGAAAGTGAAGTCATTCAGTCATGTTCGACTGTTAGCGACCCCATGAACTGCAGCCCACCAGGCTCCTCCATCCATGGGATTTTCCAGGCAAGAGTATTGGAGTGGGTTGCCACACAGGGGCTTAAAACATGGCCAGCTTCTCTTGGAGCCACCTGGTACTTAGTATGTCTTCAACCAATTTGGGGTGGATGGGTCAAAAAGTGGCTGATCACTGTGTGAGAGTTCTTGTTGCTCACCTCTCCCTTCATTTAAGACCCAAAGTGGTGCCTCCAAGAAGCTTCCTGGATGGATGGAAGATGAAGGGATTCTTTGGACTCGACCAGCATTTCTGGACTCATGGGTCATTCCAGTTAAAGTTCCAGAATTGAGTCTCATTGGCCAGATTTAGGTCACCTGCCTCCTCATCTGGGAACCCATTCATCGTTCCTACTGGGGGCGGTGGGGGTGGTGGTGGTGAGTGTCTGTCTATCTGTCCTGGCCTGGTTCATCTACCAGGGCTCAGGCAGGCCAAGGGAGACCTTCCTGAGGAGCATTAGGGCTTTGTCACCAGAATCAGAGAAAGTCGAGGCTGGGCCGGCAAAAGGATCAGCAAGCCCCAAAGACCAAAAACACAAAATTCCTCATCTCCTTTCAGAACCACAGAGAGCTGCAGGACCATGTGTTCATCTCTATATTATGCTCGGGCAGGGCAGGGGCTTTGTCAACATTTGTGGAGTGAATGAAAGAATAAATAAATTGTTCAGTGAATTGTGGAACTCCTGGAAGTGAGAGGCAGTCCCCATGGTGGGAATAGAGCAGGGACTATGACAATTGTAGGGGACGGTCCTGGACCCCATGTCTGGCTCATGGAGAGCACACAGGGCCCCAGCAGGCTGACCACCCCCTGCCAAGGGCACAGGAGCTTGACGCTAAGCCGGAGGCCGTGTGAGCTGGCATGCTGGCGGCAGGGCCATGGGCTCAGGGTGCAGCTCCCTGTGAAATGAGGGCTGTTCTTCCCCCGTGTCAGCCTTGGCCTCTGGCCCTGGGCCTGGAGAAATTTTCATGGCAACAGATGGATCCAGCGTGATAGGAGGGAGCCCTGGGGAATGATGGCTTCCTTGCTGGTGAGAAACCGAGCCATCACCAGCTCAGAATGGAGAATTGTTGGTAGGCTTATCTCCTGAGTTGAGGGGGTGTGGGTTTCTAGGGGCCTGAACGACATCCAGGAGAGATGGAGAGGAAGCATCCCTTCTTTAGGGGTTGGCCTGGCCAGAGTGGGGCTCCCTGCACCCTTGGGAACAATGCTGGGCACAGGTAACAGTGACTAAACAGACAGCTCTGTTGTTTCCAGCGTGGGAAGCTCCGATGGGCCGTCTTTAACATCTGGAAAGGGAGGTGGGAAGGGGCCGTGCATGTCTGAACGCTAAACAAGGCTGCTTTGGGATGCTTTTCATGCAAATCCCATGACTGAGTTTCCCATGTGTGGGAGCGGTTTTTTCACAGCTCCTTGGTCTTTTAAAATGAGAGGCGAATGAAGGCTGGAATGATTTGGTAGCCCCCAAAGGACCTGCTGGGGGGAAAAAAAAATCCCCAGGCTCTTGGCTCACAAAGAAAAAGCATCCCATTTTTAAAGAAACTCTGCCTAACCATGCTTCTCCTTGCAGGGAGGGGTGTGGAGGCTCAACAGCTCCTGACAGCAGTCATCTCAAATAACCCACCTGATAGTTGTAGGGGCCAGTGTTTCTGAGGTCGTGGAGAGGCAGAGCCAAGATGGAACTCAGGTCCGGCTGGCTCCAGGGCACATGCCCAGCTCCTCAATCATGTTGCAGATTTTGTAGGAATCTAATACTGCCACCCACGATGATCTTGGTTAAGCCCACTCAGCTAAGAGCACCTTGTAAGCAAGTCCTCCAAGGACAAATGTGTCAGGAGGTGATGCTGGAGCAGAGAATGGCTGGGAAAGAATGTCTCGGGGCAAGTGAATGGTGGCATCTGTGATGCTGCCAGAAAGACTTGGGATTTGGCTAAATCGAATCAGGTTCCCTCTCCAGTTGTGAAACCTTCACTCCCCTAAGGGCTGCGGTTTGAGATCAGCAATTCCCCCCAATCTGGAAGCATCCATCCAGTCCCTCCAAGGTATAGCCACAGAGGAGGATCTGAGTCGGCCTTTCCTTTCAACGTTGGGTCTGGCGGGCTCCCACTGGCTGGGTGGTCTCATTTCCTATCCCTGTGGCCGCCTGCCCTTGCCATCACCTGGAATGGAAGGATTCTGAGGCCCTTCTCCAGAAACTTCTACGGAACATCTCTGTGTGACACGAGGGCTGGCCAGCACTTTCCACTCTCTTCTAGGGAGCTTCACTGTGAAGAACACTTTCTTTCTGATTTGTTTTCGTCTCTCAACAACCACAGGTCTCCAGCTGGCTTCACATTCTTTCCTCTTGTGGAAAAGGTTTGCAGGACTGTTTCTGGCTCTCTCTCTCTCTCTCTCTCATTTGATTTTAAAGGTGCAACAGGCCAACATCGAAGAACAGAGTAGGAGAGCGGGAAGAAGGAAGGAACAGGGGTAGGGGTGGGAACAGCCATCCGGGGACTGTTCCTGACCTTGGAGGAGGTCACTTCCCCATTGGATTCCTCAGTTTGTCCACTCCTCAAATGGGCATCCCACAGGAGAGTCTTGAGAGACAGAAGCTGGGGTGTTGTCCATATGGCTGCAAGGGCTAGAAAGAAGGGAAGCAGGAGAGAAATCTCTCTAGACTAGTTCCCCAACCTGGGGGCTGGATGCTCTGGGGGAAAGCTGTGCTGTGCATTGTGGGGTGCTTAGCAGCATCTCTGGTCTGTACCCATGAGATGCCAGTGGAAAACCTGAATTGTAACAACCAGTAATGTCTCCAGATGCTGCCAGACATCCCACGTTGAGATCCACTGCTCAGCACATCCCAAGGCCCCAGATGGTGTCCCCTCGTAACTGTCTGGACTTGGCACCCTTCAAGGTCTCCTGGTGACTCAAGGGCTGGGGAACGCTGACACCGTGGGAAACAGGAGAGACTTAGGCCCCAAGCTGGTACAAGGTGGCCCTTCACCTCACCTGGACACCTCATTGCCCAGGAGGTCCTTCTCTTGGGAGGTGGTGCTGCCTCCTCTGAAGTCTCAGGAAGGCCCCCAGGATGCACAGCAGCCTTCCAAAGCCCCAGAGGTCCTGCCGCTCTGTGACTTGCAAGAGCACCAGTCCCTTTGTTGAGTGGTGTCCTCCCACGTGCTCGATGCAGGGGGAGACGGGCCTTCAGATCTCCAGCATAGCTGATCCTGGCAGGGCATGAGGCCCCAAGGAAGAGGAGGGGGCCTGAAGGCTCTGTGAGACCACCCCCCACATACATGGCTCCCCAAACAGGGGTGCCTGTGGTCTGAGCTCTACTTTTCTTACACTTTCATTTTTCTTTTTTTCCCTGGTTCTTGGCTCTGGAAAAAGTGGAAAAACGTATACAGTGACCATACTGTTGATGTCTTGTTCAGAGAGAAGGAAAGATTTCACAGTTACTCAGAGAAAACACTGGTTGACGTGTGGTTAATAAATCACACCCACATTTATGCATTTGCGGGTGTGGATCTCGGTGGCATTTTTCCTTTCTCGAGAAGAAAATTTAAGCTCCACACTCTGACACGGCCCCATTAAATAGGGCCTTTCTCTCCTGCTGAGGACTGCTTTCACATGAGTGTTTGTCAGACAGCCCAGATGCCCTCTCCCCCTCTGGAGGCAGCACAGAGACCCTTGCACCAGGGCTGGCATCTCCACCCCGAAGACCCGGGCTTAAGGGAAGCAAGAGGGTTTCCTGGCATCAAATTCATGAAACCAGAGACAGGAAGCTGCCTTCCCGAGCAGGGACCACAGGGCCTCCAGCGTTCAGGACCCGTATCATCAGTACTTAGTAGGCAGAGACAGATGACTTCTGTACTCAGATGGGCAAGGTCTTTGTCTCTAGCACATTGCCCTGTCTCCTCTCTGACAGACAGATCCTCCTGCCCACCCCACCACCCCCCATGCTCTGCTCCCTCTCGCTTGCTCTAGCCTGTAGTCACCAGGCTAGAAAATGACTGTTGAATAAACTATCGCTCAAATAACAAATATTTTTAGCATCTATCATGTATATGCCACTGGGTTAAGACCTGGAAAATGTATGGGGCTTTGGGGAAGAGGGGAATGAGGCTCTCAGGGATGAAGAATGGCAAATACATGGTACGCCTGCCCCCACTCTTCCTGCCCGTGCTCCTAGCAGACATTACTAATCAATCACTGGACACGGAGCTCAAGAATTCGGTCTGATGTACAGTTCCAGGCTGCTCCTCCGTGGAAAGGTCTTTCAGTATGTAGCTCTGAGACAGAAGGGGTCACCTACTTTACCAACCAAATGTGTCTTATCTGTCCTGGTGATCAGTAGAGTAACAGACATCTTGTCACCCTAAATAGTCTGGGTATCTTGGGAAGATGAGACATGCACTCCTCACAAAACAAAGACCCTAGAGCATCAGAGCCATGAACGTTGATGGTCAGATGAGGCCATGGCAGGAGGTCTATGCTTTCTGAGTGGTTGCTGCCTGCCTCCACCTTGGCCAGCCTGAAAGACTTCCTGGAGGAGGTGGCTTGCCAATATGTTGGCTGTCTCACTAGTGCATTGGCCTTTGATCACATGGCAATCTTGCATTCCTGCCCTTCAGGGAGACCCACTGCTATCCAGCCATGGGAAACTTGCATACATTCCTAGAACTGGCCAAACATTCCCCTCCCCAGGGGCTTTGCACCTGCTGTTCCCTCTGTTTAAAATGCTTTTGTCCTAGCTCCTACCATGGCTGGGTCCTTCTGAGCCTTCAAGTCCCAGCTCCAAGTCCCTTCCTCCGAGAAGTGCCCTGGTTGCACCCTGCTGCCAGGTCTTCCCATAAATCTGTATCTCAGCCCCTTGTGTTGTCTACTAGATGTGATCTGGCCTGCAAGATATGGAAACCACCCGGGTGTCCATCAGTAGATGAGTGAAGAAGATGTGGTGTGAGTGTGAGGGTGTGTGTGTGTGTGTGTGTGCACTCAGTCGCTTTGCTCATGTCCAACTCTTTACAACCCTATGGACTGTAGCCCACCAGACTCCTCTGTCCTTGGAAAACTCAGTATGCTGCAGTCCATAGGGTCTCAAAGAGTTGGACACAACTTAGCAACTCAACAGCAATAATATAATTGTACATCAACTATACTTCAATAAAAAAGGAATAAATGAATGACTACATTTAATGTATATATGAATGAAATTTTTTAAAGTTTTAATGGTTAAAAAAATAAATAAAAATAAACACTGTGAAAATGGGAAAAAAAAGAAAGGCAGGGAAGATAAGAGTCAGCCTGGCCTGCTCATGACTTTGGCCCTGACACCAATGGTCAGCTATACTGTAGGTGCTCAATAAATATTTCCCCAAAGAAGAAAGAAGGAAAAAAGTTCAAATGGCTGCATGGGAGGCGACAAGGAAAACTTTGCAAAGCCTGTCCAGAAAACAACTACACCCCCTCTGTTGTGCATCTTCCCATCCAGGCATCTTCGATTTCTACAGCTGTCTCCCACCCAGGATCCAGGTCAATCTCCGGTGGATTACATCAGTTGCCCGGGGCTACTGAAATAAAGGACCACAAATTAAGGGGCTTAAAAAACTAGACTCCAATTTCTCCTAGTTCTGGAGGCCAGGTGTCTGAAGTTCAGTTCCGCAGGTTCTAGGGGAGGGTCCTTCCTCGGCCTCTTCCTCGGCTGGTCCAGGGTATCCTTGAATTGCAGCCACATCCCTCCAACCTCTGCCTCCATCTTTGAATTGTCATCTTCTCTCTGCCTCTGTCCTCTCCTCTTCTTATAAGGGCACCAGTCATCAGATTTAAGGCCCACTGATAACTTTGATAACTTCATCACAAGATCCTTAACTGGGTATATCTGCAGAGATCTTTGTTGTTGTTCAGTCACTAAGTTGCTTCTGACTCTTTGTGACACCATGGACTGCAGCAAGCCAGGCCTCCCTGTCCTTCACTATCTCCCAGGGTTTGCTCAAACTCACGTCCATTGAGTCAGTGATGCCATCCTACCATCTCATCCTCTGTTGCCCCCTTCTCTCCTGCCCTCAGTCTTTCCCAGCATCAGGATCTTTTCTAATGAGTCAGCTCTTTGCATCAGGTAGTATTGTATTGGAGCTACAGCTTCAGCATCAATCCTTTTAATGAATATTCAGGGTTGATTTCCTTTATGATTGACTGGTTTGATCTCCTTGTTGTTCAAGGGACTCTCAAGAGTCTTCTCCAACCCAGAGTTTGAAAGCATTGATTCTTCGGCACTCAGCCTTCTTTATGATCCAATTCTCATATCCATACATGGCTACTGGATACATCTGCAAAGATCTTACTTCCAAATAAGCTCAATGAGGTTCCAGGTAATGTGAAATGTGGGGGATGGACACTCTTCAGTTCATTCCAGGAAAGATCAGGACAGAAGCTGCTGAATATCCAGGGCTGTCCTCAGGTCCAGACTCCCCAGAGCTGAAGGTGACATTCATGGAGAGCTGCCAGCTGACTCGGTACCCTGGTGGGGACCACCCCTTCTCTTGCCCCTCCTCAACGCTGAGCTCCCTCCAGTAGGGTCTGTGTAGCCCTGCCTTTTGGGAAGGACCTGCATTGCCTTCTTTCTTTAGGGGGTGGATGGAGGTCAGGTCACCTTGGATTCCATCGCCATCATCATCATCGACTGCATTGGTTTTCTGGAGTGTGTGTATGTGTTTAACTTTTTCTGCTTTTTTAAAGGCACACCAGAGCAGCAAAAGAGTCTGGAGGTCCTTGTAACATCACCACAGGCTGACGGAGGGCCCACTGTCCCCAGGGCCAGGAGCCCTCTGGGGAGATATAGGTCTCTCTTCTCCTGGGCCCAGAGCAGGTATGAGCTGTCCCTGAATCCTGCTTTTGCAGGAGAGCGGGCGGCAAAATGGACCCCAGGAGAGTCATAAACCCCAGGCAGGAATGAAGCATGGCTGAAAGTGCTGGGCTTTGAATGGAATAATATATGGCCCAGGAGATAAGCCTCCTCTTATTCCAGGGCTTGCGTTGCTGTAGCAAAGCCCCAGATGGATTCCTGGGAAGAGCTGAACTAGGAAAGAGATGTAAGGACTGGCCTGCCTGCCCTCCTCCCGTCCAGTGCTCAGAGGCAGTCAAGCCAGAGAATCTGTCCTCAGGGAGCCCCTTATTCGTGGGAAAGATGAGCACACAAGTAGGGGCTTGCAGGGAGCAGTGTGGAAGAAAGCAGGGGACCCCGCTGTGGGAGGGTCCAGAAGGTGGGCTTTGGAACACACCCGTTTCTCTCCATCTGGGCCCCTTGCAGCTTCTCTGGTCCCTGACACCATAACAGCCCCCCTCGCTGGGCTTCCAAGTTTCCCCCAGCAACCCCAAACACTCTCCACACAGGAAGCAGATAGACTTTAGAAATCAGATGAGGGAGCTGGCATAGGTCGAGCTCTTTGGGATGGTCCAGTGATAACCATTTTATTGAGAATGACAAATATGTAGTTTCTTAGCCTCACACACTTTTTCACCCTGTACTGAGGCCAGGAAGGACTGTTGCCAGGACACAGGACATGGATGAATATCTCCAGCCACAGTGAACACCGGCCTCTCTGAGCCCCCAAGACCAGCAATGCCCCATATGGAGTACTTCCTCCTTCTAGCTGATTCCTGACTTTCCTGGGGAAGAAGTAAGTGAGGAACTTTGTCTATAAACCCTCTATTCTTTGAAAGATCAAACACAGCTCTTAGAGACCAAACAACTGACTTCGCCCAGACTTGAAGGGTCCTTGACACGGAGCGAGGGCCTTGGAGGAAAGACAAGCTCTCACCCAGGAGATAAAGGCATCCTCTCAGTAAGGAAGAGCACCTAGAGTTTCCATTTGGATTCCTGAAGGCCTTGGGGAAATCCAGGGGGACCGTTTCCAGGTGGTTTCAGAAGTACCTGGCATATGGTAGGCGCTGAATGAATATCTGAGTAAACCAAAGAGCAATGATATTAATAATTGTGTTAAGAACTAGAGGCTCTCTATCGGGCACTTATGAGGAACCAGTTTGTGCCGAGTGCTTGACTCATAATGGGAGACACAGCCTGTCACCTGATGGTGTCAAAACTGGGCACATTCTGGCTGCACGCAAGGGTGGATGCCTGCCTGGCTCTCTGGAAGCCCACGTCTGGTTCGAAAGACAAGATATCGAAAACTTCACCACTGATAAGGGTTAAACAGCCGTTCAATACAACAATAGATGTTCAAGGCACTACATGATTAATTGCCCCGGGAGTCATAGGGATGATAAATGTTTTAGGGACTCAGGGGAGGGAGCCATTTGTCCAAGGCTGGCAGAAGAGACAGACATGGGTAGGTGGAAGTCAGTGTCCTTTTGAAGAGGGACGATGAAGCTGTTGTGGGACCCACAACGGTGTGATTTGAGGGGACTGTCTTTTTTTTTTTTTTTTTAAGGAGTAAGTCTGATACTTAGTTACCCACTTGCTCTAGTCTCCCCATGCTGGAGTCCTTAGAAAACCATCTAATTCAAGAAAATTGGGAGCCAGTGAAAGCTTGATATTTATTTCCCTTCCAGCTGTTTAAGAAAAGCCTACTGTGACTCAGACTGTAAAGGATCTGCCTGCAAAGCAGGAGAGCCAGGTTTGATCCCTGAGTTGGGAAGATTCCCCTGGAGGAGGAAATGCAACCCACTCCAGTATTCTTGCTTCAAGAATCCCATGGACAGAGGAGCCTGGTGGGCTACAGTCCACAGGTTGCAAAGATTTGGACATGACTGAGCGACACCACTTTCATTTTCCAGCTGTTTAAAATTCTCCAGGACAAGCCAGACGTCTCAGATCTTTCCTCTAGAAAGTAGAATGGGAATTCAGTGCATGCCTCCTGTGAAATAGGGTGGACATGCTGGCTTTGAACCCCAAAAGTAGTTAGGGCATCTCTCCCTTGACAAACAGGCTCCACAGCATATTAGACAAACACGTTTTCTTGTGGTAGTGATAAGACTAACAAGTGTTTGGATTTTGCCCCAAATTTCAAGAGGTTGAGGCTGAGGGGTTTTTCTGAAGCTCTCAGAGGTCTGGATGATGTTCAGTCTGGGAATCTATTAAGAAAACAGCCATTTCATCACAGCTCATACCAGAAATTGGTTCGTGGACGCCCAAGGCTTTATCTCATTAAATCATGTTGCTATCTATAAATGGTGTTCAGGCTGCTTCTCTGGGAGCGAGGTTATCTGGCTGTTTAGAAAGTCCCACCCGGGTCAGGGAGGTGCTGCTATCTGCAGACTTGGGGGAGACCATGCCTCTCCCTGCATCTCCCAAGACACAAACCATCCAGGGGCTGCGTTGGATCAAGGTGCAGCTGTCCGCCCCCCAACCCAGTGGGCTCCACTCTGGCCCTGGCAGTGAGAAGGCAGAAGGCTGACAATGAATCGCATGATGTCATCTATGGGGGCTGGCTGGTGACATCACAGTTGGGGAGGGGGGCTTCTGGAGCCAAGAGAGGCCCAGAGGGCTCCGAAGATAGTGACAATGACCGCACCTTTCTCTGTCTCTCTGTTCTCTCTCCATCCACCTCCTCCCCAAGCCTAATGGACTTAAATCCCCCATGAAAAAATGAAGATCTGCAGAAACCAATCTTTGCCACTGATGTTAAGCCATCCAAGGGGCACCTCTCCCAGCTGGGTCTTAAAAGGTGGCTATGATGAACTCGAGACGGGAGGTGGTCCAAGGAGGAGTCAGGAGGCCCCAGCCTTGGGGTTAGAGTTGGGGTCAAGTCCCCACTCTTTTGGGCAGGCCACTTGACTATGCTGAGTCTTGGCTTTTTCACCTACAAAACAGGGTTTCCATGAAGATGGTAGCAAAGAATGCATTTCAGCAGTAAGAAGGTGGCCAGCTTGGCAGCACCAGGACTTTCTGTGGAGGGCCCACCCCTGCAAGTTCAAGTCCCCTTGGATTTTTCATCCAAAACGTCCCAAGGCTCTGTTTTCCTTCTTAGTTACTTTCCCGAGGGTAGGGAGAATAGATGCCCAGGGAAGAAGAACGCGGTTTGCTTGCCCAGAAGTCAGGGCGTGAAGGGGAGGTGGGAAGGGTCAAGGGTGTCTGTGGGGCTTTCCTGAACTAGGGCTCCTCTTCTCTGCTCTGCTACTGACCTTGCCACCCTCTGTCTCATACTCAGGCCAGCTGGGACCGTACCTGGCTTCCTCCCAAGAAAGTGAGCCCTTGACTTGTTGTAAGCATCCAACCACACAGACTTGGAAATTGAACCTGGTAACCTTCCAGGGCACCACCATGCAGTCGTGCACGTATACCCCACAGACTTTTCTCAAAAGGTGACTTCGGCAGATAGAGCCAAAGGAACCCAGGTCTCAGTTTGATATTGATCATCAAGGCAAGGGACCCTCACAAACACACTCTTCATCCTGTCCTTAGAGTTCCTTGGATTCCACACAGAGGGGAAAGACAAGAGGAACAGGGAAGTTGTAAGACAGAGGAGAGAGAGAGAAAGAAAGGAAGGAGAAAATGAAAAAGAAGGTGGGAGGGGAGAAGTCAAAGGCCGAGACACAGGAAGAGAAAACCAGAGTCAGAAGGAAAAGTTTGAGACACAAACAGACATGGAACCACGTTCACCAGTTTGAGCTCCAGTGTCCTGCTGTTCACCCAAGAAACCCAAAACCCTGTATGTGGGCCATCCCTGAGCTGGGCCCTCAGAAGGCCTTGGACTTGCTGCAGAGGAGAAAACTGCCGAGGAGCCTGTCAAGGGAGACACTGGGCAAAGGGAAGTGTGCATGGCAGGAAGGCCCGAGGCTCTGCCTGCAGCCCCCAGGACCACATTGTCAGAAGTAAGAGCCAAAACCTAAGCCTTCAAAGCTCCTGCCACTGTAGCCTGATTTCTTTCGCTGGCCTCAGAGGTAAAAACTGACCTCTAAATGGTTTAGAAAGGGCTACACATGGTTCCTCCAGTTCCCAAAGGCAAGTTCATGGGGGAAAGTCAAGCCGATTGCATTGCTGTCCAAAAATCTGGGTGTTTGGCTGTGGTTTGTAGACTGAGCTCACCCCGGCGGCACCCAGAGCTGGGTGGGCACCTCCGGGTGCAGGACGGATGGAGAGCCCTCGGGGGCTGCCTCCTCCCCATCTGGGTGGGCAACGTTGGTGCAGGCACAGGGTCCAGCCCTGGCTGAGGAACCTGTGCTCCGGACACAATAAACACAGACTGCATCTCAGGTGGTCCTAACACCTACGAAGGAACAGAGCAGCCCTCTCGCCATCTGGTCTACTCCTTGTTATCCGTTAATCTGTCTGTCTGTTTGCGTCCATCTCTCCTACTGGGCAGGGGCTGCCCTGACCTCAGTGGTGCCCCCCGCCCGCACAGGGCAGGCACCCATGGAGTTGCAGAGTGGGCAGTGTGGACGGCGCATCTGCCTGCCCTCTGCCCTCTGTCTGGCTGGGAAGAGCAACACTGGTCTCTAGGGCTGTCACCTCCTATCCCAGCTCATGGAGGGGCATTTCAAGACAATGAGGGCCAGAGGCACAGCGTGGGCGGGTGGCGGGGCTCAGGCTGAGAACAGGCAGCCAGCGGGGACTCGGCCCCCACTCCTTCGGCTCCGCTGGGGAGTGACTCACCCGGCGAGCGGCTGGCATGAGTCAGCTCAGCCGTGATGTGCTCTGCACACTGATGAAGCCAGCATCAAAATGCACATGGTAACGGGCAGCTGGTGAAAGCAGGGGGCTTACCGCACACTTGCAAGCGCGCGCGCGCGCACGCGCACACACACACACACAGCCCCTTTTTTCCCTCCCCACCCCCACCTTCTCTCCTCTCCCCACCTCCCCGCTTCTTTTGTGTTAAGATGAGAGCATTAACTTTGAATCAGAGACCTCCTACCCCAACCCACCACACACCAGTCACATGCAGCTACCGACGGGTTACCTCGCAGCCCTGTCCCCCGTGTTCTCGTCTACTAGACATGGAGACAATGAACTCCACGTTGCAGGAATCCAAGTCCATGGGACGGGCTGAGGATGAGGCCTGGCGTGTCACAGGTGCTCTGGGGTCATTCGGGCCCTCGAGGCCGGTGTCGGTCACTGATTCGTGCATCTGACAAGCACCCAGCCAGCAGACAGGGCACCATCCCCGGCTCTGCAGCTGGAGGTCTGGGAGTGAGACGGCAGCAAACGAGTCAGACGTGCCCTTCTGCATCCTCACAGCCACACACAAAGCAGCAAGTGAGATACAGAGCTGGGAACCAAGTGGAGTGGGAGGGGGGCGGGAGGCCTGGGGTTTTAGGAAGAAAAGCTTAGCAGTAATGAGGAGGGAGAATTGAAATCAGGAAGATAGCTCCCAGATTAGGGCAGCTCGTTTTCAGTTACTTTCACAAACAGTCAGAGGAAAGGGTCAGTGGCGACTTAAGAGCCAGCAAAGTGGCCACTGGTCAGAGAAGCCCGCAGATGATCAGGGCTGTGTGAGAAGAAAACGCTCTCTCTGGGCCCCTTGTTTTTGTTCATCCCTGGGTGAAATATAGGATGTTTTCTTATGTCGGCCATACTCTTCTTGTTGACAAGAGCAGAAACTCAGTTCGGTGTGGCTCAAGGTAAAATATGGGCTTCATTGTCTCATGCAAGCACTTCTCTGGAGGGATGGGGTGGACTGCAGGCATGGTGAATTCTAGGGGCATTAAAAGTGCTGTAAGCATCTTGCTCTGCTTTGAGTTCTGGTTTTCTTCATGGAAGTTTCATTCCTAGGCAGCTTCTCCCCACATGATGGCTCATGGTGGATCCCAGTTTATAACTTCTCATATCAGCCATGCCATAGGGAAGCCTTGATTCTCTACAGCCTCCTCCCAAAGCCCCATGATTGCACTGTCTTGATCTACCAGTCATGTGCCCAACTCTAAGTGAGTCATAGTAGACAGAGAGTGGACTGCTCTGATTAACTCACTCTGGGTCATGAGCCCCACAAAGATCTCGTGGGCTGAAAATAGAGAAAGGGTATGTGCCTGCATGCTAAGTCACTTCAGTGTTGTCTGACTCTTTGCGACCCCATGGACTGTAGCCCTCCAGGCTCCTCTGTCTTTGGAATTCTCCAGGCAAGAATACTGGTTCAAGATGCCATTCCCTTCTCCATGGGATCTTCCTGACCCAGGGATCGAACCCAAGTCTCCCACATTGCAGGCAGATTCTTTACTGTCTGAGCCCACCAGGGAAGGAGCCCTAGAGGAAGGGTAGCCCCCCAGAAGAGAGAGCCAAAGTTTTCCAACTTCTGTGCAAGAAGAAAGAGGAATAGATGTCCAGCCATCAGGAGAGACTGAATGCATTTTTCTAGCAGCAGAGCAAGGAGGTCCGCTCTTTAAAGAACCACAGAGGGGCAGAGAGACAGTGGTTGGAAGGGCAAGAGGTGGACTGGATTCATGAGTTGGGGGTGGGCACTGGAGAGACAAGGACAGGCCACATCCCCAGCTAGAGACCAGATTCTAAAGTAGAGGAGAGGTTGGGCTCTATGGTGAGTTGATGGAACTCCTTGGGGTGGCTTAACGTATCAAGTAAGAGGGTGCATTGGTTTCCTAAGGTTGCCATAAACCACCCCTAGCTTTCAAACAACAGAAATGTTGGAAGGTTTGGAAGGTTTCAAACAACAGAAATGTTCTGGAGACCACAAAGTTCAAAGTCAAGGTGTTGTTGGCAGCCGGGTTCCCTTTGCACATTGTGGAGAAGGATCTCTCCCAGCTGCTGATGGCTTCCGGCAATCCTTGGCTGGTAGGCGTGTCGTTCCCATCCCTGTCCCCATCTACGCACAGCCTTCCCCTCTATGTCTACGTCTCCTTCTCTTTTGTCTCTTATAAGGACACCTGTCATTAGATTTAGGGTCCTCCCTAGCAGGATGACCTCACCTCCAGATTTTACCTGTTACACATGCCAAACCCTTGTGCCAAATGAAGTCATATTCTGAGGTCCAGGATGAGTTTCTCTTTGGCAGGGTGGGGGGACACAATGCAACCGCGTGCAGTAGAAAGAGGGCTTGATTTTGGGGGAGGAAATTTACAGAATTCTGGAAGAGACTGGAGTTCTTTGGTCAAGTCAGAGGAACGCACTTGTTCCTTTGCTGATCTATCCAGACGTCGTCAGGCAGCGACCCAGTGCACCCATGTGCTGGTGCTCAGCCAGTGCTGATGTGAAATTGACAAGCTCTGCTTCCCAGTGCTGCCCACTGGCTAGTGGCTGATGAGGAGACCGCAACAGAGCCCATGTCATGCACTCACACACTTCCCCGATGAGGCCAGCAAAGCTCCCGGAGGAGGTGGCATGGCCAGGGTCAGCTGTGGAGGGCAGGAGATGGGCGTTAGGGCTGGTGGGAGGGTTTTAACTTGGGTGACCAGGACGGGGGATGGCGGTTGTGCTTTCTCTGAGAATAGGGTTGGTGGAGGGTGGGCATGAGCAGGTCTGCAGGAGACAGTGATTCCCTCCACATGTAGAAGGGAGTGTGCCATTGGGGACCCCAGACTCACACACTGATGGGTGGGCTTCTGGAGGAGGTGGAGGGATGGCCAGGGTAGGGAGGCTGGTGTCTGGGAGTGTGATTTCCATCAGCCATAAGCACTGCACTTAGTTCCAGGCCATGGCAGGAGCCCCTGGAGTTTCAGAAAGTGTTTATCATGGTGCATCTGAGCCAACAGAATGAAATTCTATATGGAGGTCAGACCCTCTCGGGGGCCCATTCTTCATTTTCTTGGGCTCCAATCTGGTGGGTCTAGTCGCCGTCCAAGACCACCTCATGAAACCAGAAGGCGTGACGAAGGCTTCCTGCAGGGTTCTCAGAAGCCCAGGACCTCTGCCCCAAGCACCACCCATCTGGCTTGCACAGGATAAGGGAGGGGGGGTGGGAAAGGGACCCCAACCAGGATGAGCGGCCCCCAGCAGAGAGAGCTCAGAGCCCCAGAGCCCCGCCCTCTCCGAGAGACGGCTCCTCAAAGCAGATTCGTGTTGTTGGATTGTGCTCACAAGCGTGAATACTCTGGGGCTTGGAGGGGATGTTCTCCAGACCACCCAGGAGCAGGCCAGGTTTAGATGCTAGATTTATTGAATAGCATAATTCCTACTCATGGAAGAGAGATAGTAAGTAAGAGAAGAGAGGCAGGGAAGGAGGGAGAGAGAAAAGGTGGGAAGGAGTGGAAGAAACTGCCAAATCTTCAAGGTCACAAGGAGCCTGTCAAGCCTGCCAGCCAAAGTCCCTTGTGTGGGCTTCCTGCTGTTTTCTGGACCCCACTGACCCAGCTCAGTCCTCCTCACTCTCCCTGACAGGGAGCAGCCTGCTTCAAGAGTCCTGGAGCACATGGGTTCATCCTCCTCCAACAGAGCATCCATGTGCCCCAGAGACACCTCTGTCTCCCTGTTCCAGGCTCAAGAATCCGCAGAACACCCTGTGCCTCCCCTAACCCCTCCACAGCAAGACCAAAGGAGCAATTCCCGCCAGGGCCCACCCCAGCCAGGACCAGGGTCCAGGTGGTACCACAGGCTAGCCTCCTCCTCCATGTCCAATAGAGGACATGGAAGTGCCCTCACGTGGTCAGTGTTCAAGAAATAGGACGTGAGTAGATAAACCACATTAGGTTAGATACACAGTCTACCAACAAGGAAACCAAGGTGAGAGCGAGCTACTCTGCAGGGAGCACGCAGATCCACAGAGCTGGAGTGAAGATACACACCCAGTTTCGAAGAACTCTGGAGACAGTGGCATGAGATTCCTGTTGCTGTTGTGAAAAAAATCTACCACAGACTTGGCCGACCTGTTGTTGTTCAGTCACTAAGTCGTGTCTGACTCTTTGAGACCCCAGGGACTACAGCATGCCAGGCTCCTCTGTCCTTCACTATCTCCTGGAGTTTGCTCAAAGTTACATCTATTGAGTTGGTGATGTCATCCAACCATCTCATCCTCTGTTGCCCCCTTCTCCTCCTGCCCTCAATCTTTCCCAGCATCAGGCTCTTTTCCAATGAGTCAGCTCTTAGCATCAGGTGGCCAAAGTATGGGAGCTTCAGCATCAGTCCTTCCAATGAATATTCAGGGTTGATTTCCTTTAGGATTTAGGAATCCTAAATTTGCTTGATCTTGCTGTCAAAGGGACTCTCTGCTGTCCAAGAGTCTTCTCCAGTACCACAGTTTGAAAGCATCACTTCTTTGGTGCTCAGGACTTGGCCACTGAAACAACAAATCCACAGCCTCACAGTCCTGGAGTCAGAAGTCCAGTGCAGGTCTCCCGGGACGAGAGTCAAGGTGCAGGCAGAGTGGACTCCAGTGGACAATCCATTTCCTGGTCTTTCCGGATTCTAGCCGCCTCCCCCCTGTTCCTTGGTTCACAACTCCCTTTCCCAGCTTCAAAGCATGCATGTGCCTCTCTGACCTTGCTTCTGTTGTCACATTGCTGTCTGACTCCAGCCCGGAAAAGTCCCACGTTTAAGGCCCCGTGTGATTAGATTGGATGTAACCTGATCATCCAGGAAACTCTCCCCTTCTCAAGGTCCATAACTTAATCACCTCCACAAAGTCCCTTTCCACAGTTTCCAGGAATTAGGACATGGCTTCCTAGCATCCCTCCAGTACTCAGAGCTGTTTCCCAACCAGCCAGGGCCTCTAGGAAGCTCCCAGCGGAGTCCAGCTCTGTTTGCAGATCCCTTTGCCTAAGATCCAGGTGGAATTGATATGAGGGGACCCAACTGTGCCATTGACACCCTCCCAGCAAGGGCCTGGAGGCAGGCAGGCAGGATGCACAAAAACGAAGCTGGAAAGAGGCTTTAAATGTGTTCTGGGTGTGAGTCAGGGGGCATTTGGGGAGCAGGGAGACCCGGGTGGTTGAAGAGTAGGAAGTGGGATTGAGAGGTAAGTGAGGGGGCTCAGTAGAGGCTGGACCAGAAGGAGTCTGCAGAGTTCTCAGCAGGGAAAGGCAGTTTCCCAGCTATATTTCAAAAGCCTCCCAAATCTGAGATGGGAGAATGAAAGCCTGGGAGCTAGGACTCCTCAGAGTGACGGTGGCCACATGTAGGTGATAAACTGCAGAGCTGGAGATGGATGAATGTACTCAAGAGCTACAAGGAGGCAGAATTGACAGCGCTTAGTGATGAATTGTGGGCAAGGGTGGTCTGGGAGAGAGAGGTCAAGGACTCAGCCGGGGGCTGCCCAAACAAAAATTGATTTGGGGATAGAATGAAAGCCTCTCTCCTTCGTGAGTCAATGAGGTGCAACTCTGCTTGCCTCGGTCCTCTGGACAAGCCAAACCAGCACCTCAGCTCCCAGAACAGGGCCTGGGGAATGCTGCTCCTCTGTTGGATCACTCCCACCCTTCCTCACTCTCAGGGGAAGAATGTTACAAGCATATACCCTGTAACTATACTCTTCACAATCACCTGGATTAGTGCTCTGCTAGGTGAAAACATCCTCTGGTCTTGTCACTCCATGCCCCAGTCATGCCCAAGTGCAAACTGCCATTCCATTCACAGGAAGGAGTCAGAGAAGAAAGGGGGAGAAAAAAAGATATTTGTTTCTCAAACTGACCCTAACTCAAACTGAACCCTGAACAAACTCGCTGTGATCTCAATGCCACTGGAAACCTCACTTTAACTTCAACCACAATATCCAAGCAGCCAACTCAACCTCAACCTCAATTCAACTCTTACCCCAGCCCTAGACTAAACCTAACCCAACCCTAACCCCAGCTCAACCCAACCAACCCAACTCAACCTCAATTCAACTCTTACCCTAAACTAAACCCAACCCAACTCTAACCCCAGCTCAACCCAATTCAGTCTCAACCCCAAATATTACCCCAGCCCTAACCTAAACCCATCTCAACTCAAGTCAATCTCAACCCCAAATCTAACCCCAGCCCTAAACTTAACCCAACCCAACACTAAGTCCAGCCCAATCCAACCTAACACAATTCAGCTTCACTCCTAACTCTAAACCCAGTCTTGAACCCAACCCAAAAAACTTTAACCCCAACACAGTCCAACTCAACTCTAATCCAAACTCTACCCTAAACCTAATGGCACTCCAACCCCTGCCAAACTCAACCTCAACCTGGTTCTAACTCTGTGAGGTGACACTTAGAAAGCCCACATAGGCCTGGGAAGCAGACCCCTGCAGGACGATGTAAAGTGGAAAGGCATTGCTGGCCCATTGTCCAGATGGATAAGCAGAAACCAAGAGGCCATGAGTCCTGGGAGTAAGAGCAGAACCAAGAGTCAAGTTCTGGTCCCTGAGGTCAGCCCTGGAGCTTTAGCCAGGCCTCCCTGGGTGGAGCTGGGTTGGGGCGACCAGGGCCTGTGTATACCTGGGTGGCCAGTGGACTCATGTCCACATTCACTGTCTTGCAGAGTCTTCCCTGGCCAGGGCAGCCTAAAGACTGCCTTGCCAGGCTGTCTGGTGGGGGAAGTGAGGTGACCTTGGACCTGCATTTTTGGTTCAGATGAACATAAAGAAGCTGAAAAGGGTGGTGCAGAGAGGCCCGGAGGAGGAGCTCAGGGAAAGAGGGAGCCGGGATGGAGGAGACATGAGATGCGCTCTGAAAGGAAGAGAATTGCTCTGTCACCGCGACACCATTACCCTGCTTCCTCCAATCTGCTTAATCCTCTGAGCAGGGAGTCGAGGAAGAGGAACTCATCCAACAAGCAGACTCCCAAACCCAGGGTACTTTCCGTCAAGGGAAGCAGTCAGCAGGCTCCAGACAGAGGGTCCCTGTGCCTCCCAGGCCCCCGGCTCTTATCTTATCTCTGCTGCCAAGTAACACTGGCCCCAGCCTGTCCAGCCACCCCTCCTCAGGTCACCTCTCAGTTCCCCTGCCCAGGAGTGCTGCTATGGGGGGCAAGAAGCTGCTAGACCCACTCAGGGGCAGGCTCCTCAGGGTGGGGGCCTGGGCTCTAGGATTTGAGGCATCTGCACTCACTGGGGGCGGCAGCCCTGACATATTTCATTGTCCCTGACTGCAGGGATGCGTGTACCAAGGGCTCTTGGTTTCTGCTGTCATCCCAGTGGTTTGGGAGCACAGGAGTCCTACAGTGCCCTGAGACTGTCCCAGCTTCAGTGTGGAGACTGCTGGCTGACCAGGGCCTGTGCCACTGGCTGTCCTGGTACGAGGGAACCCTGCCTCTGCCTCAAGTCAGGTATACATGGGCCTCACTAGGGACTGGCCCGCAAAGTCCTAGCTTCTCCTGCCACTCCCTCCTCCTGGGCAGTAATGTGGGCGTGAACAGGAAAGGAGCCAAGGCTCTTTCAAGGGGACTGTAGGCCGGTATCCTCAGGGAAGTGCTGACATTTCTGTGCTTTCATTTCCCAGCTAAAAAGCACCCAGCTGGGGCATGGCTTCTGCTTGCGAAAACGCGAATCCCACTTCCACTCCCATCCCAGCCATCTGAACTGCCTAAAAGTGTTAGTGGCTCAGTCATGTCCATCTCTTTGAGACCCCATGGACTGTAGCCAGCCAGGCTCCTCTGTCCGTGGAATTCTTCAGACAAAAATACTGGAGTGGGTAGCCATTCCCTTCTCCAGGGGATCATCTGGGACTAGGGATTGAACCTGGGTCTCCTGCATTGCAAGCAGATTCTTTACTGTCTGAGCCACCAGGGAATTACAACAGCAAGTCCCTGAGCCTTTCTATGCCTCAATTTGCTTATTTGCAAAATGGAGATAACAAGAGTACTTATTCATACAATTGTTGCCACCATTAAATAAGTCAATATATACAAAGACACTTACATACAATAGAATGCTTGCCATACCACCTATTAATCACTCAAAAAATTACTGATTATTGTTATTGTTACTCATCCCTTAGAGCTCAGTAAAAATGTGGCATCTCCCACCACTTTGTCTAAAACATGTAGTCTTTGTTATGATCTCTCATCACGTTCTTTTCTTCTCCTTCATGGCATGTTGCACATTTATAATTATATGTTTACGTGTGTGGTTCTTTTGCTTCCTGTGTTTCTTCCACCAGACTGGGAGCCTTCATGGGGTGGGGTGGGGCTATCTCCCCACTGCACACTGGGGGGCCAGCACAGCCCAAGCGAGTGGCAGGAGTCAATAAACATTGACGGAAAATGGTCCCAGAATGATTGAACAGAAGATTCGGTTTAGTAAGTGAGGGGCAGGGTGCCAACAGCTCTGCCTCACTGCACAGGGATGGCCCCAGGCCACCTGCTATGTGACCCTCAGAGGGAGGCCCAGGCTGGGAGGTGGGAGCCCCTTGGCTGAAGGGTGGTAGGGAGGCTGGAGACCTGGGGGCTGTAGGAAGACCCTTGTCGAGAGGTTGAGAAGGCTCGTGGGTGACCATGTATGCTCCAAATGCTCAGGACAGAGCTGGGCCCTGGGCACAGGGAGGCTCCTTTGCCTGGTCCTTTCTCCTGTCTGCCCTCCAAATGGAGACCAGGCGGTGTGAGCTCTTATGGGAGCTAGGGGTGGGAGGTGGGAGCAGGGCTGGTGATTTCCAAAGCTGCTTCTGCCCTGGGCAGGGGGCTGGCCTCTGGGATGTACCGCAGTCTTTGCCTTGGAATCTTATACCATTTGGGGCATCTCTCTCCAGTTTATCCTGTTTCTGCTTCTCCCCCAGTGATGTCCTAGAAACCTGGATAGGCAGATGGGCCCTGTGGCTGCTCTGGTCACGAACTCCAGCCTTGGGAGAAACCTGGACTTGGAGAAGCTTGTCTGAAGTCCAGAGGGGCACCCAAATAGGGCTCGTGGAGAAAGAACTGCTCAGTCAGTAGCAGGGGGAGAAGGATCCTTCAGCTCGGGGGTGCCCCCCGGGCATCGTCTCAGCTTACCCAGCCAGCTTGTCGAGGCTGGGGCAGATTTGCAACATAATTAGAAAGCCAAGCTTGCACTTCTCACCTCTGAGGCCTTGGGACCAATTGCATGACTGCAGCCCCTGCCTACCAAGAATACTCTTTTCATATTTCCCGACGGCCAGGGCCCTTTCCCTTGCCGACGTGTTCAAGGCACCATTTTCTAAAGCACAGACGTTTTACAGGGGAAAAGGGAAAAAAGAAAAGGCTCCTCACATCCCCAACCCAAAGTAAACAAACCCGCTTTTCATTGAAAAGTCCTGACAGAAGCAGAGTGAGCTCAATATCCGGAAAACATATAAATCATGAGGGACGTCCTGAAAGACAGTAAGCAGATGACTGTAGATATCTGTGTAGTTATTACAGTCAGACTTGACGTGACGCTTGGGCCCTCGGCAGGAAACAAAAGGGTGACCTCGGGTGGGGGCTATGCTTTGTTCAGATCCCTGAGCCCCGCAAGGGCGGGAACCGCACCCCAAAGTCCTATGCCCTGGCCCTAAACTGGAGTGAGTGAGACCCTGAGCAAAATAATTGCTGTGTCCAAGATGGTTTGTCATAAGGAATCTGGAAACTCCATCAAATAAAAATCTAAAGCTGGGGGGAGGGGCTTTTGGACAAGGCGCTGTTCTCTCAATGGCTAAGGAGCTTTACATTACCAAGATGGAAAGTGACAAGATCTTAACATACTACAGAGCTTGGTGCCGTTTGGGCAGACCTGCCTGGGTCTGAAAGGGGACTTTCCATACAAGTGCAGGAGCAATTAGAAGTCCACTGCACAGGTCATTGTGTTTAATGGTTACAAAGGTGCTGATGGCTGCTTAAATGTGTCCAGTTTTGTTGCAAATGTCAGCTCTTCTCATCTCTGTGATTCACATGCAGTCCTTGTAGACACAAACTGGTCTACAATTTAGGGACGGCTCATATAGCTGGAGGGATCACGCCAAGTTGAAAATAGGCGTGGCTTCCCCAGGCTCCTTCCTAGGGTGAGGGGCAGAGAGCAGGCATGGTCTCACCTGTGTGCCTTTCACTTCTGTGTACGATGCCCAACACACAGTCGGCGATGAATGAATAATTACCAAATGATGGAAGGAGAAACTTCTGGATCTCTTATTCCCCACCTCCTTCCAATAAGAGTCTTGTCCTTCAGGGCCCTCCTCAAAGAACCTGACGCCATAGAATAGTTGTGCCTTCTCCCCGCACACACCCTGGGTCATCATAGAACACAGTGCCTGCTTTCACCTTCAACCCTTGCCACGTGGGGTGGGGCCGGGGCCACTTAGTCAAGACCTGTTGACTGACTATTAAAAGGAGAAAGGAGACTCAGTCTGATCTACTTAGAGATCCCATTGAAATCTCAGGAGCCCCACCTAGTAGGAACTCTTGTGAAGCCAATGCAGGGACATGGGACTTGGAGAAGGAGGGAAAGAAAGACCATTCTGTTCCTTCGATAGAGGAGGCAGCAGTATATTAAAAGTGCTAAATAAATACTGATGAGTTACCACATGAGATACCACATCACACCCTCCAGGATGGCTAGAATCAAAAAAACATACAATCACAAGTGTTGGCAAACCTGTAGATTGGAATCTCCATATGTTGCTGAAAGTGAAAGGGTTAGTCACTCAGTTGTGTCTGACTGTGATCCCACAGACTGTAGCCTGCCAGGCTCCTCTGTCCAGGGGGTTCTCCAGGCAAGAATACTGGAGTGGGTTGCCATTTCCTTCCTTCAAGGGATCTTCCCTACCCAGGGATCAAACCCAGGTCTCCTGCACTACAGGCAGATTCATTATCATCTGTTACTAGGGGGGAAGGTAAAATGGAGAATCTTCTTTGGAAAACAGTTTGGCAGTGCCTCAGAAAGTTACACGTAGAATCACCATCCGATCCAGTGAGTTCACTCGTAGGCACAGAGAAACGAAGATGCATGTCCACACCACACGTGCACATGAATGTCCATAGCAGCATTTTTTGCAAGAGCCAAAATGTGGAAACAACCCAAACACCCTTCAACTGATGAACTGATAAAGCAAATGTGGTGTTATTTCTAATATAAGGGTCAGGCACAATAGGAAATGACGTTTTGGTACATCGTATGTCTTGGGTGAACCTTGAAAACATGATACTAAGTGAAAGGACTCATGCACAAAAGCCCACATATTGTGTGATTCCATCTATATAAAATGGGCAGAACGGGCAGTGGGTAGAGACAGAAGATGTGTTTTGTGTTTGCTTTGGGCTGGAGGGGGTTGACTGTCAGTGGATATGGGCTTTTGGGTGTGATGAAGTGTTCTAAAATTTAGCTTGTGGTGATGGTTCCATAACTCTGTAAACACACCAAAAGCCATGGAGTTGTACACTGTACATGAGTGAACGATGGACAACTATGAATTACATCCCTGTAAAGCTGTTAAAAAAATAATGGATGTAGGTTCCTGTCTTGCCTCGGCCACTTTCTCTCTGAGCTTGGAGTTCATGGCACGACCATGTTGCCTCTTCTGTGGGGCCATCTGCCTCCCCGGCTTCCTTCTTCTGGGGGTCACAGAGATTATTTCAGTCCAGTTCCTCAGAGACGGCGTCATGGATGGGCCCCTGGGCCTGCTTTGCCTTGCTGATCTTTGTCACAGGAAAAACATAAAACAGAGGAAAGGCGTGCGGATAGCTCCTGACTACTGTTTCCTGGACTTCCAGCAAGCACGTCGCTCGAACCCAGCCCAGCCCTGCTGACGTCTGCCCTGTGGGGTGTAGGAACTGCCTGCATCCTGCAGACAGGGGCACCCAAGGAGGGGAGACGTGTACCATGTCCATGACTGCCAGGGAAACAGCCCAGCATTGGCATGGGGCTGGGGGCAGTGGTGGGAGGGGCGCTCTGGGAACATTCGCTGGCTGTGAGACGCTGAGTGAGTCCTGGGACCACTGTGAACCTGTTTCCTCATCCATGAAATGACGATGGCTGTTGTGAGTCACAGTGAGAAATGTTGTGCAAAGCAGCTTTGCCCAGCATCCAAAGGACACCCAGTGACAGGTGACACATGGACAAGATGTGCACACCAACCACCAGGTGGGAGTGGGGTATCTGCGTCTCCCATTTCAAAACAAACACAGGGATACACAGGGGCCCAACCCTGGGCAACTCGCACAGGCATTAAGGGACAGGGACCCAGGACCAGAGGGGCTTCATAAGACAGAGGCTGCCATCAGCCTCATGTGGCAAATGAGGAGACAAAATTGCAGACTTCAGGAGGTACAGAGGTGGGTTCCTTCTCATGCCAGCCAGGGTAGGTACAAAGAGGCCCAGAGAGTGTCAACCAAGGATTCCTCCCTGGAAGAGAGACCAACAAGGCCTGGGTGGTTGGGGTCTCGAGCCGCAGGGCTCACCCTCTGCTGCTATTGCCTAATAAGCCCAGGGGCCTTGGCACAGCCTCCAGTTATCATGAAGCAGGAGAACCAGGTGGGCCTTGGCAGCCTGCCTCACCCGCCTCATCAGGGCATTTGCAGAAGAACAAGTTCCCAGTGTCTCGGGCTGTGGGCTGCTGGCAACCGTGCATCCCCGCCTGCACAGGGGATCCTGATGTCAGTTACATGGCCACATAATTGGCATGAGGTGATGGTGGTGGCCCTGGCACCAGGGGACAGACCTGCCAGGCTCCTACATACCTGGGCCTGATTTAATTTTGTCCCTTTCAATTAAAATCAGCCCTCTCGCGCTTCTGCAGGGCAGACGGTTCAGACACGGAGCAGCTTTGTTCCAGAGCTTTTCTTTCCTTCTCTTTCCCGACTGTGCATTTCAGACTTTCCTCTCCACTCCAGGAAGCTCCCACCTGCCGTCCCCCCCGGTCCCTCTCTTCCTTTTTCCTTTTCATTTTAGTTTTTTCTAGGAACTGACCAGTGATTGCATGCTCCTAAGAGGGTAGGAAGGGGGAAGAAGGTCCTGAACATAATTAATACAACTTCATATACTTGGGAC
This sequence comes from Redunca redunca, assembly GCA_006410935.1. Lineage (NCBI taxonomy): Eukaryota > Metazoa > Chordata > Mammalia > Artiodactyla > Bovidae > Redunca > Redunca redunca. The sequence continues at coordinate 34,751 of SJYQ01018582.1, forward strand.
TTCCCTGATGGCTTCTACGGTAAAGAAGCTGCCCGCAATAGCAGGAGACCTGGGTTCGATCCTTGGGTCGGGAAGATTCCCCTGGAGGAGGGCATGGCAACCCACTCCAGTATTCTTGCCTAGAGAATCCCAAGGACAGAGGAGTCTAGCAGGCTACAGTCCATGGGGTCACAGAGTCAGACATGACTTAGCAACTATCATTTTCATATATTTGGAGCTTTGGGAAGCCAGAGTCATCTAGTGTCCCATGTTAAAGTAATAGAGGGAAAGTGAAAAAAAAAAAACAAAAACAGAAAACCTTTCCACCTCTGCTTCCCTCCCACTCCTCTTAAAAGAAACAAAGAAAAGGTTTCTGTTCACATAGATTCCCACAGTGATATAAGTTTTTTAAACAGCACAAACATTGGTCTTGGCAGATGGCCACGTGGAAAGAATGGGCATTACCCACATGACACAGTGGCTTGACGAAGGCAAGATGCCCTCCTGAGAAAGCCCAGTGCAGGGTATCTTTGCAAGTCTATTCACAGATGCCAGAGCAAATCAGACCTGGGCCCATGGGGCTCTTGCTGCTGAGCAGCACCCCAATCCCCACGGGGTGTTTCCCTCTGCCCACTGTCGGGGTCACAGGTGGAGGGTTATGTGGGGCAGGCTTCACCCAGGCAGGGGCACTGGCTGTACTTGGGTCCCCTGCCTCCTTTGAGCTCCCAGCCTGGCGGGTACAGCTGCCAGAAGTTGACTGAGGAGGAAGGAGGGATGAAGGACTCGTGGGAGCAGGGGTGGACAGACCACAGGAGTGGGGTGGGACTAGTGAAGACAGGAGGAAAGAGGGACGGAGGGAGAGACTGAAGGAGGGCTCTTTTCCAGACACCCAGGTGTTTGAAACTAGTATGAAATCTGGGCTTCCTCGGCAGCTCAGATGATAAAGAATCTGCCTGCAGTGCAAGAGATCCAGGTTTGACCCTGGGTTGGGAAGATCTCCTGGAGAAGGGAATGGCTACCTACCCACTCCAGTATTCTTGCCTGGGAAATCCCATGGACAGAGGAGTCCAGGGTTAAAGAGCAAAGATTCTGGGGTCCAATGTGGGTCTGTACCCCTGCTCTGCTGAGACCTTGTGGGCACCTCCTAACCTTCCTGGACCTCTGCTTCCACATCTGCGAGTGAGAACAAGGAAAGAATCTGGTTTCTGGGGCCCCTGGGAGGCTGAAGGGTGTATGGCTTATGGACATGCCTACAGCTCAGTGCCAGGACCCAGGTCCATGTGGCCACTGTGCTAGCCTGGGAGAAGGAGGTGGAGAGGCCGTGCAGAGCGGTGGGCTGTGAGAGGTCAATCAGAGCACTCCCAGGAGGGCAGAGCAGGCAGGGGACTCTAGGTGGGCTCAGAGGGAGGACCCCTAGCCCAGGCTATGGCTTGCAGACCCTGAGAGAGCACCCACTCTTGGGGTGAGACCAGGCTAGGCCAGAGTGTGGCCCCTGGGTCCACGGCCTTCACAAAGGCAAAACTGAGGCTCTATCTCATCATCCCCACACTGGACAGAGACGGGGCCAAGAAGCACCAGTGTAGCACCACTTTCCTTCTTTGGCAGCCCCACCAGTGGGCTAGCAGGACCCGAGGGTGGTCCCACCCCGCCACCCACTGACAGCTCCCCGGCAGGGCAGGGTGCTGGCTGGTCGCCCTCCTCCCAAGGGCCCTGTTTGTCTGGAGCCAGAAAGAAGGAAGTTTCCACTCAGGTGTTCTGAGCTCACAAAGCCCCAGGCCCTTGCAGGCCCCGTCTGAGCGTCAGCTTTGATTAGTGCCACCTGTCCTGTTTGTCAGACTTCCGGCTAATTGAATTCTGGGTTCCTCCACGGCCCTGCTCACACATCCAGAGGCAACAGGAAAATTTTAGGAAAATGCTCCTCTAAGAGAAACAGAAAAGCTGGGGCCTGAACCCCATGCATGTGGCCTCCAAGGCCTCCCTTTTAGCCCTCTCTCCCTAGGTTAAGTGAAAAGTGAAACTGTGGTCGTTCAGTCATGTCTGACTCTTTGTGACCCCATGAACTATAGCCCACCAGGCTCTTCTGACCATGGGGATTCTCCAGGCAAGAATACTGGAGTGGATTGCCATTCCCTCCTCCAGGGGATCTTTCCAACCCAGGGATCAAACCTGGGTCTCCTCCATTGCAGGTAGATTCTTGCAGTCTGAGCCACCAGGGAATTCCCTGGGTGCTGGGCGGGAATTCTGGAAGCTTTACACACACACACACACACACACACACACACACAAGAATTACTTATCCTCAGGGTTCACATCCATAAAATGGGGTTACAACTGGAGTTAATGACCATGGCGGTGAATGACCTGGGTTGGCCTCTTGCCACACTAAGCAGGTCCCGCTCCTTGCCAGCTCTAAAGAAGGTGCTGGAGGAGATGATAAAGCCCCTATCATGCAGAACTTGTCCTCTCACTCAAGAAGAAGAACAGAAACAGGTACACAAATAAACAGAATTGTTGTTCATGATTAAAGCAATAACAAATGAATTCAAGGAAGACCAGAGGTGGGCAGTGTGGGGAGTCCAATTCAGATTGGGTGGTCTAGGAAGGTCTCGGAGAAGGCAATGGCACCCCAGTCGAGTACTCTTGCCTGGAAAGTCCCGTGGACGAAGGAGCCTGGTGGGCTGCAGTCCATGGGGTCGCTGGGAGTCGGACACAACTGAGCGACTTCACTTTGACTTTTCACTTTCATGCATTGGGGAAGGAAATGACAACCCACTCCAGTGTTCTTGCCTGGAGAATCTCAGGGACAGGGGAGCCTGGTGGGCTGCCATCTATGGGGTAGCACAGAGTCAGACACGACTGAAGTGACTTAGCAGCAGCAGCAGCAGCAGGAAGGTCTGTTTCTCTGGAGCTGTAACTCAGAGATTGAGAGGGACACAGACATGGGAAGAGAGTTCCAGGCAGTAGGACAGCACATGCAAAGGCCCTGAGGCAGCATGGGCTTGGCCTGTTCATGAGCAGCAGGTGGGGTCCACTCAAGGAGGAGGGTGGAGGAAGAGGTGGGAGAGAAAGGCAGGGCTGGACCGAGTAGGGCATCGTGAGACTTTCCTGGTATCCTAAGTCTTCACCCAGCAGTGGGTGGGCAGTGGCTAGAGGGCTGGGGACAGTGGCCCCTGGCTGCTGCATGTGACAGCTGGTTTATGCACCCAGGGCCCCTTGCTCTGAGGCAGACACAGCTGTTCCCTGGATACCTGTGGGCACCAGCAATGTACATTAGGGAGCAAAGAGCTTCATCTTATTGACATCAGAGTGGGCTGCTGGGTTACTACTGCTCTCCTCCTTCCACTGCCAACCAGCCCCTCCTCAGTGCCAAGCACGAACCCTGGTAATTGAGGCTGGAACCAGGTGCCTAGTAGAAGCAACAAGCTCTTCAGGGGCTGAGAACCTCACCATCTCTTATAGTTCTCCCCATTTAGAATCATTGGTCCCTAAGTCCCATGCTTATAATAATCATATTAATAATTCATGCTTGTAATAATCATATCAATAATTTAATAATAAATAATAGCTCACATTTATTTGTCAATTACCATGTACCAGGCTCTGAAGAAGGGCTTCCCTGGTGACTCATCTGCCTGCAATGCAGGAGACCCGGGTTCGATCCCTGGTTTGGGAAGATCCCCTGGAGAAGGGAATGGCTACCCACTCAAGTATTCTTGCCTGGAGAATTCCATGGACAGAGGAGTCTGGTGGCTTACAGTCCATGGGGTTGCAAAAATTGGACTTGACTGAGTGACTAACAGTTCAGTTCAGGCTCTGAACTACATATATTACACAACTCAACTCAACCTACACAATAACTACAAGAAAGAGTTCTGAAAACTGAAACAGGGAAGTCAAGCAACTTGTCCAAGGTCACACAGGTGGAAAGTGGCAGAGCTCCCAACAAGTCCTCTCTGACATCTGCTGCTGGTAATAGTCATTGCAAAGCAGCCCCAGTTTACTGAGCACATACTAT